>WNWK01008932.1:0-80709 GCA_009830355.1 Cherax destructor
CATGTGGCTCCTCCTGCATGATAGACATGTGGTCCTCCTGCACTAATAGACATGTGGCTCTCCTGCATGAAGAATGTGCTACCGCAGATAGACATGTGGCTCCTCCTGCATGATACATGTGGCCCTCCTGAGATGAGTGGCTCCTCCTGCATGATAGAAGTGGCTCCTCCGCATGATAGACATGTGGCTCCCCTGCATGATAGACATTGGCTCCTCGCTGTAGACATGTGGTCCTCCTGCATGATAGACATGTGGCTCCTCCTGCATAGACATGTGGCTCCTGCATGATAGACATGTGGCTGCCAGATCTGACCCCATGAAGTGTGCTCCTCCACGTAACAGTGGCCTCCTGCATGTGACATTCACTCCTGCATGACATGTGGCTCCTCTGTGATAACATGTGGCTCTCTGCATGATAGATGTGGTCCTGTGATAGACATGTGCCCGCATGATAGACATGTGGCTCCTCCTGATAGACATGTGGCCTCCTGGCTGATAGACATGTCTCCTCCTGCAGAAGTGGCTCCTGTGCATGATAGACATGGGCTCACGGCTGATGACATGGTCCTTTAACAGTGGCTCCTCCGGATGACAAGTCTCCCTGCATGATAGACATGTGGCTCCTCATGAACATGTGGTCCCCTGCATGATGCATGGGCCCTCATGATGCATGTGCTCCTCTGCTGAAGACATGGCCCTCCTGCATGATAGACATGGCTCTCCTGCATGAAGACATGTGGCCTCATAACATGTGGCTCTCCTGCATATAGACATGCTCCTCGCAATGACTGCTCCTCCAAAAGTGGCCCTCAACATCAAGAATGTGTCCTCTGCATGAACTTGGTCCCCGCATGATAGACATGTGGCTCCTCCAGATAGACATTGGCTCCTCAATAGAAGTGGCTCCTCTCAGATAGACATGTGGCTCCTCCTGCATGATAGACATTGGCTCCCTCTGATAACATGGGATAGACATGTGGCTCCTCCTGCATGATAGACATGTGGCTCCTCCTGCATGATAGACATGTGGCTCCTCTGCATGATAGACATGTGGCTCCTCCTGCAGATAGACATGTGGCTCCTCCTGCATGATAGACATGTGGCTCCTCCTGCCTCTGCATGAGCATGTGGCCTCTGCATGATAGACATGTGCTCGCATATAACATGGGCTCTCTGCATGATAGACATGTGGCCTGCATGATGACTTGGCTCTCTCATCCTCATGCATTGATAGACATGTGCTCCTCCTGCATGATAGACATGTGGCTCCTCCTGCATGATAGACATGTGGCTCCTCCTGCATGATAGACATGTGGCTCCTCCTGCATGATAGACATGTGGCTCCTCCTGCATGATAGACATGTGGCTCCTCCTGCATGATAGACATGTGGCTCCTCCTGCATGATAGACATGTGGCTCCTCCTGCATGATAGACATGTGGCTCCTCCTGCATGATAGACATGTGGCTCCTCCTGCATGATAGACATGTGGCTCCTCCTGCATGATAGACATGTGGCTCCTCCTGCATGATAGACATGTGGCTCCTCCTGCATGATAGACATGTGGCTCCTCCTGCATGATAGACATGTGGCTCCTCCTGCATGATAGACATGTGGCTCCTCCTGCATGATAGACATGTGGCTCCTCCTGCATGATAGACATGTGGCTCCTCCGCATGATAGACATGTGGCTCCTCCTGCATGATAGACATGTGGCTCCTCCTGCATGATAGACATGTGGCTCCTCCTGCATGATAGACATGTGGCTCCTCCTGCATGATAGACATGTGGCTCCTCCTGCATGATAGACATGTGGCTCCTCCTGCATGATAGACATGTGGCTCCTCCTGCATGATAGACATGTGGCTCCTCCTGCATGATAGACATGTGGCTCCTCCTGCATGATAGACATGTGGCTCCTCCTGCATGATAGACATGTGGCTCCTCCTGCATGATAGACATGTGGCTCCTCCTGCATGATAGACATGTGGCTCCTCCTGCATGATAGACATGTGGCTCCTCCTGCATAAGACATGTGGCTCCTCCTGCATGATAGACATGTGGCTCCTCCTGCATGATAGACATGTGGCTCCTCCTGCATAATAGACATGTGGCTCTGTTGCATGATAGACATGTGGCTCCTCCTGCATGATAGACATGGGCTCCTCCTGCATGATAGACATGTGGCTCCTCCTGCATGAATGACATGTGGCTCCTCCTGCATGATAGACATGTGGCTCCTCCTGCATGATAGACATGTGGCTCCTCCTGCATGATAGACATGTGGCTCCTCCTGCATGATAGACATGTGGCTCCTCCTGCATGATAGACATGTGGCTCCTCCTGCATGATAGACATGTGGCTCCTCCTGCATGATAGACATGTGGCTCCTCCTGCATGATAGACATGTGGCTCCTCCTGCATGATAGACATGTGGCTCCTCCTGCATGATAGACATGTGGCTCCTCCTGCATGATAGACATGTGGCTCCTCCTGCATGATAGACATGTGGCTCCTCCTGCATGATAGACATGTGGCTCCTCCTGCATGATAGACATGTGGCTCCTCCTGCATGATAGACATGTGGCTCCTCCTGCATGATAGACATGTGGCTCCTCCTGCATGATAGACATGTGGCTCCTCCTGCATGATAGACATGTGGCTCCTCCTGCATGATAGACATGTGGCTCCTCCTGCATGATAGACATGTGTCTCCTGCATGATAGACATGTGGCTCCTCCTGCATGATAGACATGTGGCTCCTCCTGCATGATAGACATGTGGCTCCTCCTGCATGATAGACATGTGGCTCCTCCTGCATGATAGACATGTGGCTCCTCCGCATGATAGACATGTGGCTCCTCCTGCATGATAGACATGTGGCTCCTCCTGCATGATAGACATGTGGCTCCTCCTGCATGATAGACATGTGGCTCCTCCTGCATGATAGACATGTGGCTCCTCCTGCATGATAGACATGTGGCTCCTCCTGCATGATAGACATGTGGCTCCTCCTGCATGATAGACATGTGGCTCCTCCTGCATGATAGACATGTGGCTCCTCCTGCATGATAGACATGTGGCTCCTCCTGCATGATAGACATGTGGCTCCTCCTGCATGATAGAATGATGATAGATGGACTGACTGGTGTCAATCTCCCTGAGTCTTAAGTCAATAAAATTCAGTTGAATATATTTTCGTATTATTGTTCTCAAACTGCTAACTGAGAGACACATACAGACAGACAGAGAGACAGAGACAGAGAGAGAGAAAGACACACCCCGGTGGCCTAGTGGTAAAGCTCTCGCTTCACGCACGGAGGGCCCGGGTTCTATTCCCGACGGGGCGGAAACATTTCGAAGTGTTTCCTTACACACACACACACACATACATACAACAGGCCTAGTGTCAAATCGACATGTGCCTAGGACAAAATTGTAACTAACAGACAGAGACAGACAGAGAGAGAGAGAAAACGGTAGTGTCAGTCGCCATTGAGAGGACAAACTATAACAAACTCTCACCATCATCATGATGCGTCAAACCCTGATGTTTTTCTCCCGGTCTTACCCTAAGGAAAGCTGCCACGGTTCTGCTGAGGAGGTTTTTATGTAAGGAACACACCCTCCTCCCATCCTCCCAGGCGCGATATCACCCCTACGGATTTAACGTTCCCCCATCATTAAAATAAATTCTACAACCGCGGCATTGTATTTCCATACAACACTATACATTACAATTTTCACTATACATCTGTAATCATCTGCACTACACAACACCTGTCACTATCTGCACACCTGTCACCATCTGCACTACACAACACCTGTCACATCTGCACTACACAACACCTGTCACATCTGCACTGCACAACACCTGTCACATCTGTACTACACAACACCTGTCACTACACACACCGGTTTAACACGTCATGAGTAGAAGGCACTACCACTGAGCTGAGTCGTACCTGTCATGCCCTAAATTTGGTATTAAAGAATCCCTAATTTAAGGCTTAAGTATCCCTAATTTAAGGCTTAAGTATCCCTAATATAAGGTATTAAAGTATTCTTAATACATGTAGTGTACTACTGACCCTCGTGTAGTAGATAGGCTTTAAACTCCATTAACCAAGGTCAACCAGCTGTGCAAACATTGCAAACAACAAGGAAACAGCTATTTTACCACAAGACGGTCAGCCTCGTTCCAGTTGTACCCCTCTCAAGTTCATCAAGGAACAAGTCGTCTATATCTTCCTTATACCAGCATCAAGGAACAAGTCGTCTATATCTTCCTTACACCAGCATCAAGGAACAAGTCGTCTACATCTTCCTTATACCAGAATCAAGGAACAAGTCTATATCTTCCTTATACCAGCATCAAGGAACAAGTCGTCTACATCTTCCTTATACCAGAATCAAGGAACAAGTCTATATCTTACTTACACCAGCATCAAGGAACAACTCGTCTATGTCTTCCTTACGCCAGCATCAAGGAACACGTCCTCTGGATCTTCCTTGTACGAGCATCAAGGAACACGTCCTCTAGATCTTGTACCAGCATCAAGGAACACGTCCTCTAGATCTTGTACTGGCATCAAGGAACACGTCCTCTAGATCTTGTACCAGCATCAAGGAACACGTCCTCTAGATCTTGTACCAGCATCAAGGAACACGTCCTCTAGATCTTGTACCAGCATCAAGGAATACGTCCTCTAGATCTTGTACCAGCATCAAGGAACACGTCCTCTAGATCTTGTACCAGCATCAAGGAACACGTCCTCGAGATCTTGTACCAGCATCAATTAACACGTCCTCTAGATCTTGTACCAGCATCAATTAACACGTCCTCTAGATCTTGTACCAGCATCAAGGAACACGTCCTCTAGATCTTGTATCAGAATCAAGGAACACGTCCTCTAGATCTTGTACCAGCATCAAGGAACACGTCCTCTAGATCTTGTACCAGAATCAAGGAACACGTCCTCTAGATCTTGTACCAGCATCAAGGAACACGTCCTCTAGATCTTGTACCAGCATCAAGGAACACGTCCTCTAGATCTTGTACCAGCATCAAGGAACACGTCCTCTAGATCTTGTACCAGCATCAAGGAACACATCCTCTAGATCTTGTACCAGCATCAAGGAACACGTCCTCTAGATCTTGTACGAGGATCAAGGAACACGTCCTCTAGATCTTGTACCAGCATCAAGGAACACGTCCTCTAGATCTTGTACCAGCATCAAGGAACACGTCCTCTAGATCTTGTACCAGCATCAAGGAACACATCCTCTAGATCTTGTACCAGCATCAAGGAACACGTCCTCTAGATCTTGTACGAGGATCAAGGAACACGTCCTCTAGATCTTGTACCAGCATCAAGGAACACGTCCTCTAGATCTTGTACCAGCATCAAGGAACACATCCTCTAGATTTTGTACCAGCATCAAGGAACACGTCCTCTAGATCTTGTACGAGGATCAAGGAACACGTCCTCTAGATCTTGTACCAGCATCAAGGAACACGTCCTCTAGATCTTGTACCAGCATCAAGGAACACGTCCTCTAGATCTGGCTTCCCGTCACATCTGACCTGACCATCCTAGTGAATGTTAACATCTAGATTCCCACACATTGTTAAAATCACTCGCACGATGTAACATTCTCCTAGAATATTAAATATAACATAACGGATCACTTGTGGCCTCAATAACGTTCCGTACGTAACGTAACAACTAGTGGACCAGGTTAAATGTCACTATAACCTGAAGAATAAGTAACAATACCATAGCTGGAACAATTCACAAAAATACACGAATGTCGCATTACCGTGGCTGGGACAATTCACAAACACTTCAGAGAGAACTTTTCGCAACGTTTTGTTCCATTCTGGAGCGAAACGTCTAAAGTGGAAGCAATGTATGGGAGAAGGAGCGAGAGAGAGAGAAAGATGAGAGGTATAGCATAGCAACAGTGGTCCAGTACCATGTTTACACACACATGTCCCCAAGCTATGTTGGCTCGCTACACTGAATTGTGTGGTGCTTAGCTATGTTGGCTCGCTACACTGAATTGTGTGGTGCTTAGCTATGTTGGCTCGCTACACTGAATTGTGTGGTGCTTAGCTATGTTGGCTCGCTATACTGAATTGTGTGGTGCTTAGCTATGTTGGCTCGCTACACTGAATTGTGTGGTGCTTAGCTATGTTGGCTCGCTACACTGAATTGTGTGGTGCTTAAACAACACTGCGTACACCAGCACTGTACTACTGACCTCTAACAGTGTACTACTGACCTCTAACAGTGTACTACTGTCCTCTAACAAGTGTACTACTGACCTCTAACAAGTGTACTACTGACCTCTAACAAGTGTACTACTGCCCTCTAACAAGTGTACTACTGACCTCTAACAGTGTGCTACTGACCTCTAACAAGTGTACTACTGCCCTCTAACAGTGTGCTACTGACCTCTAACAAGTGTACTACTGCCCTCTAACAGTGTGCTACTGACCTCTAACAAGTGTACTACTGACCTCTAACAGTGTGCTACTGACCTCTAACAGTGTACTACTGCCCTCTAACAGTGTGCTACTGCCCTCTAACAAGTGTACTACTGCCCTCTAACAAGTGTACTACTGCCCTCTAACAAGTGTACTACTGCCCTCTAACAAGTGTACTACTGCCCTCTAACAGTGTGCTACTGACCTCTAACAGTGTGCTACTGACCTCTAACAAGTGTACTACTGCCCTCTAACAGTGTACTACTGCCCTCTAACAAGTGTACTACTGCCCTCTAACAGTGTGCTACTGACCTCTAACAAGTGTACTACTGCCCTCTAACAGTGTGCTACTGCCCTCTAACAAGTGTACTACTGCCCTCTAACAAGTGTACTACTGCCCTCTAACAAGTGTACTACTGTGTGTGCCTACTAGACTACAGTGTGCTACTGACCTCTAACAAGTGTACTACTGCCCTCTAACAGTGTGCTACTGCCTCTAACAAGTGTACTACTGCCTCTAACAAGTGTACTGACCTGACCTCTAACAAGTGTACTACTGCCTCTAACAGTGTGCTACTGACCTCTAACAAGTGTACTACTGCCCTCTAACAGTGTACTACTGCCCTCTAACAAGTGTACTACTGCCCTCTAACAAGTGTACTACTGACCTCTAACAAGTGTACTACTGCCCTCTAACAGTGTGCTACTGACCTCTAACAAGTGTACTACTGCCCTCTAACAGTGTACTACTGACCTCTAACAGTGTGCTACTGACCTCTAACAAGTGTACTACTGACCTCTAACAGTGTGCTACTGACCTCTAACAAGTGTACTACTGCCCTCTAACAGTGTGCTACTGACCTCTAACAAGTGTACTGCTTACTGTGTCTACTGCCTCAACAGTGTGCTACTGACCTCTAACAGTGTACTACTGACCTCTAACAAGTGTACTACTGCCCTCTAACAAGTGTACTACTGACCTCTAACAGTGTACTACTGCCCTCTAACAAGTGTACTACTGACCTCTAACAGTGTACTACTGCCCTCTAACAAGTGTACTACTGACCTCTAACAAGTGTACTACTGCCCTCTAACAAGTGTACTACTGCCCTCTAACAGTGTGCTACTGACCTCTAACAGTGTGCTACTGACCTCTAACAGTGTGCTACTGACCTCTAACAAGTGTACTACTGACCTCTAACAGTGTGCTACTGACCTCTAACAGTGTGCTACTGACCTCTAACAAGTGTACTACTGCCCTCTAACAAGTGTACTACTGACCTCTAACAGTGTGCTACTGACCTCTAACAAGTGTACTACTGACCTCTAACAAGTGTACTACTGACCTCTAACAAGTGTACTACTGCCCTCTAACAAGTGTACTACTGCCCTCTAACAGTGTGCTACTGACCTCTAACAGTGTGCTACTGACCTCTAACAGTGTGCTACTGACCTCTAACAAGTGTACTACTGACCTCTAACAAGTGCTACTGCCCTCTAACAGTGTCTACTGCCTCTAACAGTGTGCTACTGACCTCAACAGTGTCTACTGCCTCTAACAGTGTACTACTGACTCTAACAGTGTACTACTGACCTCTAACAGTGTCTACTGACCTCAACAGTGTGCTACTGACCTCTAACAGTGTACTACTGCCCTCTAACAGTGTCTACTGCCTCTAACAGTGTCTACTGCCTCTAACAGTGTACTACTGACCTCTAACAAGTGTACTACTGCCTCTAACAGTGTCTACTGACCTCTAACAGTGTACTACTGACCTCAACAGTGTACTACTGACCTCTAACAAGTGTACTACTGACCTAACATAGACAAGTCTACTGCCCTCTAACAGTGTACTACTGACCTCTAACAAGTGTACTACTGACCTCTAACAGTGTATACTGACCTCTAACAGTGTCTACTGCCCTCTAACAGTGTCTACTGACCTCTAACAGTGTCTACTGCCTCTAACAGTGTACTACTGACCTCTAACAAGTGACTACTGACCTCTAACAGTACTACTGACCTCTAACAGTGTGCTATGACCTCAACAAGTGTACTACTGCCCTCAACAGTGTCTACTGCCTCAACAAGTGTACTTGACCTCTAACAGTGTCTACTGCCTCTAACAGTGTACTACTGCCTCTAACAAGTGTACTACTGACCTCTAACAAGTGTACTACTGACCTCTAACAGTGTACTACTGACCTCTAACAAGTGTACTACTGACCTCTAACAGTGTGCTACTGACCTCTAACAAGTGTACTACTGACCTCTAACAAGTGTACTACTGACCTCTAACAAGTGTACTACTGACCTCTAACAAGTGTACTACTGACCTCTAACAGTGTACTACTGCCCTCTAACAGTGTACTACTGACCTCTAACAAGTGTACTACTGACCTCTAACAAGTGTACTACTGACCTCTAACAAGTGTACTACTGACCTCTAACAAGTGTACTACTGACCTCTAACAGTGTACTACTGCCCTCTAACAAGTGTACTACTGACCTCTAACAGTGTGCTACTGACCTCTAACAAGTGTACTACTGCCCTCTAACAAATGTACTACTGACATCTAACAAGTGTACTACTGACCTCTAACAAGTGTACTACTGACCTCTAACAACAGTGTACTACTGCCCTCTAACAGCAGTGTACTACTGCCCTCTAACAACAGTGTACTACTGCCCTCTAACAACAGTGTACTACTGCCCTCTAACAACAGTGTACTACTGCCCTCTAACAACAGTGTACTACTGCCCTCTAACAACAGTGTACTACTGCCCTCTAACAACAGTGTACTACTGCCCTCTAACCCTTAAAATTTTAAGTTAGACACACTTTATTGTGATATACTAGTTAAATCTCCATACCTCCACCCCAGACTTGTATACCCTCTTATTCATCCTATTCTGCTCTACGGTCTCTAAATACCAAAACCACCTGGTAACAAAGACACAAATACAGTATAATGTGATCCTTTACTGACAACGTTTCGCCCACACAGTGGGTTTTATCAAGTCACAAACAGATGTGTTTGTGCAAGCTCCTTAATCCTCTCCATCATGCTTCTGGTAACCCACATTATGGTCTGATCTCCAAGTTCTTAATTTCCTGCGTACTATGTGCATTCACAGCATGTGTGTGCCCTCAAGACCACTAAAAACACGTATGTTATGTAGGAATCTCTGAATGAAAACACAGTGGGAACACCAGCAGTGTTGCTACACTATTCTATATGATAGTTACATTGTGGGAACACCAGCAGTGTTGCTACACTATTCTATATGATAGTTACATTGTGGGAACACCAGCAGTGTTGCTACACTATTCTATATGATAGTTACATTGTGGGAACACCAGCAGTGTTGCTACACTATTCTATATGATAGTTACATTGTGGGAACACCAGCAGTGTTGCTACACTAATCTATATGATAGTTACATTGTGGGAACACCAGCAGTGTTGCTACACTATTCTATATGATAGTTACATTGTGGGAACACCAGCAGTGTGTTGCTACACTATTCTATATGATAGTTACATTGTGGGAACAAAAGGCTAGCTGTGTTTAGCTGTCATATTGCATCATACATGACGGGACACATTTACAGTGTTGAAATGTGTCAGTCTGAGCTGACAGACTTCAGAAGTGTCAGTCTGAGCTGACAGACTTCAGTAGGACAATGGGGATATCGTCAAGTATTCCATTAAAGGTCCATCAGCTACGACAGCCCCTACACACACACACCAGAGAGGGGACACAGCAACAAGGGGTGACAGCCCCTACACACACACACCAGAGAGGGGACATAGCAACAAGGGGTGACAGCCCCTACACACACACACCAGAGAGGGGACTTAGCAACAAGGGGTGACAGCCCCTACACACACACAACAGAGAGGGGACACAGCAACAAGGGGTGACAGCCCCTACACACACACACCAGAGAGGGGACACAGCAACAAGGGGTGACAGCCCCTACACACACACACCAGAGAGGGGACACAGCAACAAGGGGTGACAGCCCCTACACACACAAACCAGAGAGGGGACACAGAAACAAGGGGTCACAATTGGAAGTTGAAGACTCAGATGAGTCAAAGGTATGTTAGGAAGTATTTCTTCAGTCACAGAGTTGTCAGGAAGTCGAATAGTCTAGCAAGTGATGTAGTGGAGGCAGGAACCATACATAGCTTTAAGACGAGGTATGATAAAGCTCATGGAGCAGGGAGACACAGGACCTAGTAGCGGTCAGTGAAGAGGCGGGACCAGGAGCTAAGTCTCGACCCCTGCAACCACAATTAGGTGAGTACACACAATCGCGGGAGGGGGCCTGGAGGGAGTGAGAGAGGGAGGGAATGGGATGAAGGACCAGAGGGTCAGTACCTGACCAGCCGGGCTGTGGTTCCTACGTCGGTTTGCGTGCGGCCAACAGTAACAGCCTGATTGATCAGGCCCTGATCCATCATGAGGCCTGGTCAGAGACCGGGCCGCGGTGGCGTTGACCCCCGGAACCCTCTCCAGGTATACTCCAGGAGGGAAAGATGGAGGAGTGAAGGAGGGGCAGGAGCCCTGCCCTATCTCAGGAATCTTGCCCTATACCCTCCTCTTCCCTCCCACTCTTCCAGGACCAGACAAAACCTCCATAATAAGCGGCAATAAACTAGAAAATTACAGCATGAGGGACAATAACAATGGGAGAAGAATGTAGGGAGGAGGGAGGGAGACACAGAGGGAGAGTAAAAAGTAAATACTAGTCAGAAACATGTGACGCAGTGCAGGCAGGAACCATACATAGCTTTAAGACGAGGCATGATAAAGCACATAGAGCAGGAAGAGTGACCTAGTAGCGCCCAGCGAAGAGGCGGGGCCAGGAGCTATGACCCGACCCCTGCAACCACAAATAGGTAAGTATACACTTACCTAGAGACCAGAAATCAGTGACGACGATCAAAGTAACCTAGGAGACGGGGCCAGGAGCTGAGTCTCGACCCCCGCAAAAACAACCTGATAAGTACAATTCGGCAAGTGCCTACAATTCCCTCCAAGATAACTCATGAAATCGTAATGACACGATTGCAAACAAACCATACCACGGGTGGGGCTCGAACCCGCGGTCAAGATCTGAATAACTGAAGACGATACACCACAATTACAACTCCACTGCTGAAGCTACACACAGGTAATTCCAGATAATTCCAGGTATGTAATTCCAAATTGGTAATTCCAGATAATTCCAAATAGATAATTCCAAATAGATAATTCCAGATAGGTAATTCCAGATAAGTAATTCCAAATAGGTAATTCCAGATAGATAATCCAGATAGGTAATTCCAGATAGATAATTCCAAATAGGTAATTCCAGATAGATAATTCCAGATAGGTAATTCCAGTTACATAATTCCAAATAGATAATCCCAAATAAGTAATACCAATTAGGTAATTCCAGATAGATAATTCCAGATAAGTAATTCCAAATAGGTAATTCCAGATAGATAATTCCAGATAGGTAATTTCAGATAGATAATTCAAAATAGGTAATTCCAGATAAGTAATTCCAAACAGGTAATTCCAGATAATTCCAAATAGATAATTCCAAATATATAATACCAGATAGATAATTCCAAATAAGTAATTCCAGATAAGTAATTCCAAATAGGTAATTCCAGATAGGTAATTACAGACAAATAATTCCAAATAGGTAATTACACATCAAACTAAAATAATACCTGATGATAAATGCCATAAAAAAACAACAAATATTTCGTACTTACCAAAAAATTCCCACCCCCAAAAAATCACATTTTAAGACCAGGTCAAAATTCCACAATACCTGAAAAAAAAGAAAATTATATTTATATATAATTCACGATAATTTTCTCTCAGTGTATATCCACTGAGAATTGTATATATCAGTGTATATACACTGAGAGGTGTATATCTCAGTGTATATACACTGAGAGGTGTATATCTCAGTGTATATACACTGAGAGGTGTATATTTCAGTGTATATACACTGAGAGGTGTATATCTCAGTGTACATACACTGAGAGGTGTATATCTCAGTGTATATACACTGAGAGGTGTATATCTCAGTGTATATACACTGAAAGGTGTATACTTCAGTGTATATACACTGAGAGGTGTATATCTATGTATATACACTGAAAGGTGTATATCTCAGTGTATATACGCTGAGAGGTGTATATTTCAGTGTATATACACTGAGAGGTGTATATTTCAGTGTATATACACTGAGAGGTGTATATCTCAGTGTACATACACTGAGAGGTGTATATCTCAGTGTATATACACTGAGAGGTGTATATATCAGTGTATATACACTGAAAGGTGTATACTTCAGTGTATATACACTGAGAGGTGTATATCTATGTATATACACTGAAAGGTGTATATCTCAGTGTATATACGCTGAGAGGTGTATATACATTGAGAGATGTCTCAGTGTATATACACTGATAGTTTAGATTAATCAGTATTTTAGGTATTATTCTTGACTGGTGGTTAACAGGTGACATGCAGCCTTAATGACCCTCGTGTAGTAGATAGACTTTAAACCCCCATTATCTAACCATCCTCTCATGTAGTAGAAAGACTTGAAACCCCATTATACAACTATCCCATGAAGCAGACGAGAGACTACGGAAGTAGAGGGCCAGACCAGAATCACAATGATAATCAGAGAGAGAGAGAAAGTGGCCCCTAGCGGTCATTCCCACACACATGGATAACCTCCCATAGAAGAAAACACTTTCACCATCACTTGGTCAATAGCTGTGTTGCCAGAAGTATCGACATCACAATCAAATGACCCCCGACCCACGTCACCCCGAATGGGATCAGGTTTGGGTGGAGGAAGAGGAAGTTACCTTTAATTCCTTGGATCAAGATCATTTTACCAGCACCAGGGGGAGGAATTAATGGGTTAGGGGCTTGAGGGGGAAGGGGTGATATAAACTTTCGTGATGATGGGGGTGGGGGAAGGGGGGAGGTTTGCTTTGTGAAGAGGGAGGGAAGGTAATGAGGGAGAGGAAAAGTGTGTGTCTGTGTCTGTGTTTACAAATACACACACACACACACACACACACACACACACACACACACACACACACACACACACACACACACATATATATATATATATATATATATATATATATATATATATATATATATATATATATATATATATATATATGTCCGATTAGTAAACTGGTCAATTAGCAAGAACTCATTTAAAATTAAGTCCTTTCTAAAATTTTCTATACGTTTAAAGATATATTTTTCATTTATGTTAATGTAAAATTTATATATTGTACCAAAAGAAACTTTGAAAACCTACTAACCTTATTACAACAAGCGCAATTTAATTTAGCTACAACTAAATATATTTTAGAACGTTAACATTAATTTAATAATAAACAAACACAATGAAATATATTTTTGTTATGTTCAGAATGATTTTGGCGAAATTATTGCATACAAAATTTTCACTTGTCTTATATGGCAAGGTGAGTGTTAGCTATTTAAGCCAAAATCCCAAGTTTTACCTAATGCACGGATATATATATTATATATATATATATATATTGGAAAGAGACGATCTTAGCGCAGAACCCACATGGGGATGTAAATCTTTAGCTCAAGATCTTTCGCGCTGTGTGTGCGTCGTCAGGAGCTATGCAATGTTGCAAGGCAACAGATACTAGGAGGAACAACTTATAATCACCTTGTATAACAACCCAGGTGATTATAATGATCACTCACACTACTACTGAAATAATTAAGACACAAAACTCTTATCATTGTATACTTTAAATTTTATAACAGTGAATAATTATATTATTATGGATTATGATTGCTGTTATATATATATTATTATTGTCATAAATACCATTTTTATGCAATATTTATTATTATTGTTATTATACAAGGCTTCAGACACTGGTGGTGATTGGACCAGTGTTTGTGGTCATTTAACCAACAATCTGAGGTTATTGTCTATAATAACGCAAGACTGTGAAGACAGTGGGGGTGATTGTGGTGGGTGTGGGGGTGATTGTAGTGGGTGTGGGGTGATTGTAGTGGGTGTGAGGGGTGATTGTGGTGGGTGTGGGGTGAGTGTAGTGGTTGAGAGGGTGATTGTAGTGGGTGTGAGGGTGATTGTGGTGAGTGTGGGTGTATGATTGTGGGTGTGGGGGTGATTGTGGTGGGTGTGGGGTGATTGTAGTGGGTGTAAGGGTGATTGTGGTGCGTATGAGGGTGACTGGGTATATGGTTGTGGGTGTGGGGTGACTGTAATGGGTGAGGGTGATTGTGTTGGGTGTGAGGCTGGGTGAGGGGTGATTGTGGTGGGTGTGAGGCTGGGTGAGGGGTGATTGTGGTGGCTGACTCTGGTTACGACCAGGTACAACATGCCTTCAATTTGCTACCTGCGTTCGTAACACCCTGGCCAGATAGATAATAAGTTACCAGATAGATAGCTAACTCACCTGACGGATAAAACTCACTCTCCAGATAGATAACAACTGCCAGATAGATAGCAACGCTTCTCTTCAGATAGATAATAACACCCTCACCAACATCTAGGTCAAACAATTCCACCAACAATTACACAATTACACTTAAGGTTTGCAACACACTGATCTCAAACTTGCAATATTTTCCCCTGTCTTCCGCCCAGGTGATTTATACACTTATTCTCTTATTATCAGTGTTTATCTGTTAGTTATTCTGGAGATTAATTTTCCCAGGTTCAATACCTTCCATCCTACACTCTTTAAGAACCTTAAAAAAGGGGTTCATCTGTCTGAACCTCCTGTGAGTAGTGGGCTAATTAAATACTTTTTTCAAGTAGAATTTTCCAAAGCTGGAGAGGGTTTCGGGGGTCGACGCCCCCGCTGTCTATGACCACGGGGGTCAACGCCCCCGCGGTCTGTGACCACGGGGGTCAACGCCCCCGTGGTCTATGACCACGACTCTTGGAGAAATTTCTATTTTTTGATTGCAATTTATTTTAAGGTTTTCGTGTTGCTGTAATTATTATAATAATTAGGCGCTGGACAGGCACCTAAAGTCAGCACCTGACCAGCCGGGCTGTGGTTCCTACGTCGGTTTTCGCGCGGCCAGCAGTAACAGCCTGATTAATCAGACCCTGATCCACCTGGTCTCAGACCGAGCCCCAGAGGGGAAGACCCCCGAAACCCTCTCCAGGTATACTCCAGGCAACCCACAAAAGTCTTTGTTGCTGTAATTGTTCTGTACTAATAACGTCTTAGGTGACAACAAAGGTGATTTACACTATGTCCCTTTGTAGGTGGATGCCTTCCATCCCCCCTAATTATAATAATAATCTTTTTAATATATGATAATGGTATACCTGGAGTATACCTGGAGAGGGTTTTGGGGGTCAACGCCCCCGCGGCCCGGTCTGAGACCAGGCCTCGTAAGCAAGAAGCCAGCTGAGCAAATGAAATCGCTGGACCACAGCTGGCCCACAGATGGCTCACAGCTGGCCCACAGATGGCTCACAGCTGGCCCACAGATGGCTCACAGCTGGCCCACAGATGGCTCACAGCTGGCCCACAGATGGCTCACAGCTGGCCCACAGATGGCTCCAACGTCAACATTTCCCCTATTTTTATATCTCTTAACAATTAAAAGCTTTTAAATGAGCTGATGTAGGGAACAGTTCTTAGCTTGTAAATAAAGTTAGCAACCTTAACCTACTAGCAGTAACAACCTGGTTGGTCAGGGCCTGGTCCACCATGAGGCTTGGTCACAGACCAGGCCGCGGGGGCGTTGACCCCCGAAACTCTCTCCAGGTAACTTGTGAGGGAGAGAGGGAGAGAGAGACTCCTAGATCAGCTGTATAATAGTAGTGGACATTGCTGGTGGTTTCTGAGTATGGTATACCAATACCCAGATGATATACCAATACCCAGATGATATACCAATACCCAGATGATATACCAATACCCAGATGATATACCAATACCCAGATGATAAGAGAGATGTACAACAGGGACTGACCACCTCAAAACTACGGCTTGAAGACTGACGGACTGATTACCTTGTCTTCACATCACTACAGGTGGTGCTGTCCCTCTGTACTTGACTGAAGGCTTCTTCAGTCACATAAGAGGCAGCAATGGTAGTGAAATAATGACGTAACCCATCCATCAGTCCATGGAGGTGAACTCTTCTCAAAGCTGAGGGACTGACCCCCTCAAATACTTTTTTGCAAGGGTGATCTGACTGAAGAAGCATGCTATGTAGGCGTAACCTTTCATGTGTCTTAATCAGTTCGTCTTTAAGCGAATCATTAATCCACTTCTCTCCCATATATTCTTCCACACCCCTTTCTCCCATATATTCTTCCACACCCCTTCTCTCCCATATATTCTTCCACACCCCTTCTCTCCCATATATTCTTCCACACCCCTTCTCTCCCATATATTCTTCCACACCCCTTCTCTCCCATATATTCTTCCACACCCCTTTTCTCCATATATTCTTCCACACCCCTTTCTCCCATATATTCTTCCACACCCCTTCTCACCCATATATTCTTCCACACCCCTTCTCTCCCATATATTCTTCCACACCCCTTTCTCCATATATTCTTCCACACCCTTCTCTCCCATATATTCTTCCACACCCTTTCTCCCATATATTCTTCCACACCCTTCTCTCCCATATATTCTTCCACACCCCTTTCTCCCATATATTCTTCCACACCCCTTCTCTCCCATATATTCTTCCACACCCATTCTCTCCCATATATTCTTCCACACCCCTTTCTTCCATATATTCTTCCACACCCCTTTCTCCCATATATTCTTCCACACCCCTTCTCTCCCATATATTCTTCCACACCCCTTTCTCCCATATATTCTTCCACACCCCTTCTCTCCCATATATTCTTCCACACCCTTTCTCCCATATATTCTTCACACCCTTTCTCCCATATATTCTTCCACACCCTTTCTCCCATATATTCTTCCACCCTTTCCTATTCTTCACACCCTTCTCTCCCATATATTCTTCCACACCCCTTTCTCCCATATATTCTTCCACACCCTTCTCTCCCATATATTCTTCCACACCCCTTTCCCCATATATTCTTCCACACCCCTTCTCTCCATATATTCTTCCACACCCCTTTCTCCCATATATTCTTCCACACCCTTTCTCCCATATATTCTTCCACACCCCTTTCTCCCATATATTCTTCCACACCCCTTTCTCCCATATATTCTTCCACACCCCTTCTCTCCCATATATTCTTCCACACCCCTTTCTCCCATATATTCTTCCACACCCTTTTCTCCCATATATTCTTCCACACCCCTTTCTCCCATATATTCTTCCACACCCCTTCTCTCCCATATATTCTTCCACACCCTTTCTCCCATATATTCTTCCACACCCTTTCTCCCATATATTCTTCCACACCCTTTCTCCCATATATTCTTCCACACCCTTTCTCCCATATATTCTTCCACACCCTTTCTCCATATATTCTTCCACACCCTTTCTCCATATATTCTTCCACACCCTTTCTCCCATATATTCTTCCACACCCCTTTCTCCCATATATTCTTCCACACCCTTTCTCCCATATATTCTTCCACACCCTTTCTCCCATATATTCTTCCACACCCTTTCTCCCATATATTCTTCCACACCCCTTTCTCCATATATTCTTCCACACCCTTTCTCCCATATATTCTTCCACACCCTTTCTCCATATATTCTTCACACCCCTTTCTCCATATATTCTTCCACACCTTCTCTCCATATATTCTTCCACACCCTTTCTCCCATATATTCTTTGACACCATTTCTCCCATATATTCTTCACCCTTTCTCCCATATATCTCACACATTTCATATATTTGTGACACCCTTCTCTACAATATGTCTACACCTTCTGTCCAATACTGTGCCACAATACCGTGGCTGAACAATACCGTGGTGACAACCCTGCTAACAATATTTGCTCACAATACCGTGGCTGGAACAATACCGTGGCTGAACAATACCGTGGCTAACAATACCGTGGCTGGACAATATTCTTCCGGCTTCACAATACCGTGGCTGGAACAATAGTGGCTGCCAACAATACCGTGCTGGAACAATACCGTGGTGGAACACGTGGCTGGAATACCGTGGCTGAACAATAGTCTCGTAGGTCTTGCAGAATGAAACCGTGGCTGCACAATACCGTGGCTGGAACAATACCGTGGCTGGAACAATACCGTGGCTGGAACAATACCGTGGCTGGAACAATACCGTGGCTGGAACAATACCGTGGCTGCAACAATACCGTGGCTGGAACAATACCGTGGCTGGAACAATACCGTGGCTGGAACAATACCGTGGCTG
This sequence comes from Cherax destructor, assembly GCA_009830355.1. NCBI lineage: Eukaryota > Metazoa > Arthropoda > Malacostraca > Decapoda > Parastacidae > Cherax > Cherax destructor. The sequence continues at coordinate 18,911 of WNWK01008932.1, forward strand.
CAACAATACCGTGGCTGGAACAATACCGTGGCTGGAACAATACCGTGGCTGGAACAATACCGTGGCTGGAACAATACCGTGGCTGGAACAATACCGTGGCTGGAACAATACCGTGGCTGGAACAATACCGTGGCTGGAACAATACCGTGGCTGGAACAATACCGTGGCTGGAACAATACTGGCTGGAACAATACCGTGGCTGGAACAATACCGTGGCTGGAACAATACCGTGGCTGGAACAATACCGTGGCTGGAACAATACGTGTCTACCGTGGCTGGAACAATACCGTGGCTGGAACAATACCGTGGCTGGAACAATACCGTGGCTGGAACAATACCGTGGCTGGAACAATACCGTGGCTGGAACAATACCGTGGCTGGAACAATACCGTGGCTGGAACAATACCGTGGCTGGAACAATACCGTGGCTGGAACAATACCGTGGCTGGAACAATACCGTGGCTGGAACAATACGTGGCTGGAACAATCCTCCTGGCTGGAACATCGTGGCTGGAACAATACCGTCTGGAACAATACCGTCTGGAACAATACCGTGGCTGGAACAATACCGTGGCTGGAACAATACTGTGGCTTGGAAAATACCGTGGCTGGCAACAATACCGTGGCTCAACATATAACTCTGCTGGCCTAGTGAACAATCTGTGGCTGGAACATACCGTGGCTGGAACAATCCGTGGCTGAACAATGTGGCTGAACAATGTGGCTGGAACAATACCGTGATCTGAACAATCTGGCTGCACAACCGTGGCTGAACAACTGTACCTGCTAGTTGAACAAGACCGTGCTGGATACCGAAGTCTGCACTCATGGCAAAGTTATACCTGACTTTTGCCCTCACTTGGACGTGATGTTTTACCCGTAGGGGCCCAGAGCTGTTGTGTCTGCTTTGTAAGTTGTCTGTACTAAATGATAACTCTGGGTCTCCCACTTGATAACTCTGCTCCTAGTTAATAACTCTGCTCCTAGTTGATAACTCTGGACCTCCTAGTTGATAACTCTGGACCTCCTATTTGATAACTCTGGGTCTCCCACTTGATAACTCTGCACCTCCTAGTTGATAACTCTAGACCTCCCACTTGATAACTTTGGGTCTCCCTTGATAACTCTGGACCTCTAGTTGATAACTCTGGACCTCCTAGTTGATAACTCTGCACCTCCTAGTTGATAACCCGACCCTTGTAACTCTGGTCTCCCACTTGATAACTCTGCACCTCCTAGTTGATAACTCTGGACCTCCTACTTGATAACTCTGGACCTCCCACTTGATAACTCTGGACCTCCTAGTTGATAACTCTGGACCTCCTACTTGATAACTCTGACCTCCTAGTTGATAACTCTGGACCTCCCACTTGATAACTCTGGGTCTCCCACTTGATAACTCTGGACCTCCTAGTTGATAACTCTGGACCTCCTAGTTGATAACTCTGCACCTCCTAGTTGATAACTCTGGACCTCTAGTTGATAACTCTGACTCCGTTGGAACCTCCTCCTAGTTGATAACTCTGACCTCCCTTGATAACTCTGGACCTCCTAGTTGATAACTCTGCACCTCCTAGTTGATAACTCTGGACCTCCTAGTTGATAACTCTGGACCTCCTAGTTGATAACTCTGGACCTCCTAGTTGATAACTCTGCACCTCCTAGTTGATAACTTGTCTGTGAAATCTGCCTCCTAGTTGATAACTGAGTGTAACTCTGCACCTCCTAGTTGATAACTCTGGACCTCCCTGACTCAGTTGATACCTGACTCTTGTACCTGCCCACTTGATAACTCTGGACCTCCTAGTTGATAACTCTGCACCTCTGTAGGTTAGTAACCTGGACCTCTAGTTGATAACTCTGGACCTCCTAGTTGATAACTCTGCACCTCCTAGTTGATAACTCTGCACCTCCTAGGTGATAACTCTGGACCTCCTAGTTGATAACTCTGGACCTCCTAGTTGATAACTCTGGACCTCCTAGTTGATAACTCTGGACCTCCTAGTTGATAACTCTGGACCTCCTAGTTGATAACTCTGGACCTCCTAGTTGATAACTCCTGACCTCCTAGTTGATAACTCTGGACCTCCTAGTTGATAACTCTGGGTCTCCTACTCGTAGTGTTTAGTTAGTTTAATATCTTTATTATGCAGCCCATACCCATCCTGTGGGTGGTAGTCAAAAGATTACAGAGGCACATAATGGGTCCAGGGACTGGACCCCAAAGTTTTGATAGCTGAGCAAGTTACAAAGGTAATGAATCATCTAAGTAAGTTCCCCGATCTTCATGAGTTTGCATTTAGCGGGGTTAAACTCGAGGAGCCAGTTGCTGGACCAGGCTTGTGGTCTGTCCAGGTCTCTTTGTAGTCCTGCCTGATCCTCATCTGATTTAATTCTCCTCATTAACTTCACATCATCTGCAAACAGGGACACTTCTGAGTCTATCCCTTCCGTCATGTCATTCACATATACCAAGAATAGCACTGGTCCTAGGACTGACCCCTGTGGGTCTCCTACTTGATAACTCTGGGTCTCCTACTTGATAACTCTGGGTCTCCTACTTGATAACTCTGGGTCTCCTACTTGATAACTCTGGGTCTCCTACTTGATAACTCTGGGTCTCCCACTTGATAACTCTGGGTCTCCTACTTGATAACTCTGGACCTCCCACTTGATAACTCTGGGTCTCCCACTTGATAACTCTGGGTCTCCTACTTGATAACTCTGGGTCTCCTACTTGATAACTCTGGGTCTCCTACTTGATAACTCTGGGTCTCCTACTTGATAACTCTGGGTCTCCTACTTGATAACTCTGGGTCTCCTACTTGATAACTCTGGGTCTCCTACTTGATAACTCTGGGTCTCCTACTTGATAACTCTGGGTCTCCACTTGATAACTCTGGGTCTCCTACTTGATAACTCTGGCCTCCACTTGATAACTCTGGCCTCCCACTTGATAACTCTGGGTCTCCTACTTGATAACTCTGGGTCTCCTACTTGATAACTCTGGGTCTCCTACTTGATAACTCTGGGTCTCCTACTTGATAACTCTGGGTCTCCTACTTGATAACTCTGGGTCTCCTACTCGTAGGAGGCCCAGAGTTATCATTTACTACAGACATACAAACAAGTACTTGAGTACCAACTCGGGGGGGGCGTCCCACGAGTGAAACATCGCGCAGGTCATGGTGTGAGTGAGGGCGAAACCTCGAGATAACTTACATTCTGCTACGTATGGCTTGTGTAGTTTCTTGTTACTTTGTATATTATCTGATTGTGGGTGCAGGTGGATACACAATAAGGGAGCAGTAGTTCAAGGGAGAACACAGGGAGGAAGGAGGAGGCAGGTGGACACACAATAAGGGAGCAGTAGTTCAAGGGAGAACACAGGGAGTAAGAAAGGGGCAGGTGGACACACAATAAGGGAGCAGTAGTTCAAGGGAGAACACAGGGATTAAGAAAGGGGCAGGTGGACACACAATAAGGGAGCAGTAGTTCAAGGGAGAACACAGGGATTAAGAAAGGGGCAGGTGGACACACAATAAGGCAGCAGTAGTTCAAGGGAGAACACAGGGATTAAGAAAGGGGCAGGTGGACACACAATAAGGGAGCAGTAGTTCAAGGGAGAACACAGGGAGGAAGGGGCAGGTGGACACACAATAAGGGAGCAGTAGTTCAAGGGAGAACACAGGGAGGAAGGAGGGGGCAGGTGGACACACAATAAGGAGCAGTAGTTCAAGGGAGAACACAGGGAGGAAGGGGGCAGGTGGACACACTAACCATGTTCAGAACACAGAGAAGAGGCAGGTGGGACACTCACACAGTATTCAAAGAACACAGAAAGGGGGCAGTGGACACCAATAAGGACAGTAGTTCAAGAAACACAGGGAGGAAGGGGTGCAGGTGGACACACAATAAGGAGCAGTAGTTCAGAGAACACAGGAGAAGGGCATGGACACACAATAAGGGAGCAGTAGTTCAAGAGAACACAGGAGGAAGGAGGGCAGGTGGACACACAACTAGGAGCAGTAGTTCAAGGAGAACACAGGAGGAAGGGGGCAGGTGGACACACAATAAGGAGCAGTAGTTCAAAGAACACAGGAGGAAGAGGGCAGGTGGACCACAATAAGGAGCAGTAGTTCAAGGAGAACACAGGAGAAGGAGGGCAGGTGGACACACAATAAGGAGCAGTAGTTCAAGGAGAACACAGGGAGGAAGGAGGAGGCAGGTGGACACACAATAAGGAGCAGTAGTTCAAGGAGAACACAGGGAGGAAGGGGGCAGTGGACACACAATAAGGGAGCAGTAGTTCAAGGGAGAACACAGGGAGGAAGGGGGTGCAGGTGGACACACAATAAGGGAGCAGTAGTTCAAAGAACACAGGGAGGAAGGGCAGGTGGACACACAATAAGAGCAGTGTTCAAGGAAACACAGGAGGAAGGGGCAGGTGGCACACAAGAGCATAGTCAGAGAACACAGGGAGGAAGGGGCAGGTGGACACAAATAAGGGAGCAGTAGTTCAAGGAGAACACAGGAGGAAGGCAGTGGACACACAATAAGGGAGCAGTAGTTCAGGAACACAGGAGGAAGGGGGGCAGGTGGACACACAATAAGAGCAGTAGTTCAAGGAGAACACAGGGAGGAAGGGGGCAGGTGGACACACAATAAGGGAGCAGTAGTTCAAGGAGAACACAGGAGGAAGAGGAGGCAGGTGGACACACAATAAGGAGCAGTAGTTCAAGAGAACACAGGGAGGAAGGGGCAGTGGACACACAATAAGGAGCAGTAGTTCAAGGAGAACACAGGGAGGAAGGGGTGCAGGTGGACACACAATAAGGAGCAGATTCAAGAGAACACAGGAGGAAGGAGGCAGGTGGACACACAATAGGGACATGAGTTCAAGGGAGAACACAGGAGGAGGGAGCAGGTGGACACACACATAGGGAGCAGTAGTTCAAGAAGAACACAGGAGGAAGGGGGCAGGTGGACACACACAAAGGGCAGAGTTCAAGGGAACACAGGGAGGGAAGGGTGCAGGTGGACCACAATAAGGGAGCAGAGTTCAAGGAGAACACAGAGGAAGGAGGGGCAGGTGGACACACAATAAGGAGCAGTAGTTCAGGGAGAACACAGGGAGGAAGGAGGCAGGTGGACACACAATAAGAGCAGTAGTTACAAGGGAGGAACACAGAGGAAAGAGGAGGCAGGTGGACACCAATAAGGACAGTAGTTCAGACACAGAGGAAGGGGGCAGGTGGACACCACACACAAGACAGTAGTTACTGCACACAGGTGTGTTGACACCTCACACACGTCAACCAAGGTGACACCTCAACACCTGTCATACCAGGTGTGTTGGACACCTCACAACAGTCATCCAGAGGGAACACACTGTCATACCAGGTGTGTTGACACCGTCACACACACATACCAGGTGTTCAGAACACCGCACAGTATACCAGGTGTGTTGGACACTCACCGTCACACAAACACACCATCAAACACCTGCATACCAGGTGATAGTGAGACCTCACCGTCACACACAACACACCATCAAGCACGATACCAGGTGTGTTGAGAGCCTCACCGTCACACACAAACACCATCAAACACCTGAACACAGGGTGTGAGAGCCTCACCGTACACACAACACACCATCAAACACTGTCATACCAGGGTGTTGGGAGCTCACCCGTCACACAAACACACCATCAAACACCTGTCATACCAGGGTGTGGAACACCTCACCCCGTCACACAGCAACACACCATCAAACACCTGTCATAACCAGGTGTGTTGAACCTACACACCCGTCATACCAGTGTTGACACCCTCACACACCTGTCATACCAGGTGTGTTGACACCCTCACACACCTGTCATACCAGGTGTGTTGACACCCTCACACACCTGTCATACCAGGTGTGTTGACACCCTCACCCCGTCACAAAAACCTCTGTCATACCAGGTGTTTGAGGACCTCACCCCGTCACACACAACACACCATCAAACACCTGCCATACCAGGTATGTTGAGACCCCTCACCCCGTCACACACAACACACCATCAAACACCTGCCATACCAGGTGTGTTGAGAGCCTCACCCCGTCACACACAACACACCATCAAACACCTGTCATACCAGGTGTGTTGAGAGCCTCACCCCGTCACACACAACACACCATCAAACACCTGTCATACCAGGTGTGTTGAGAGCCTCACCCCGTCACACACAACACACCATCAAACACCTGTCATACCAGGTGTGTTGAGAGCCTCACCCCATCACACACAACACGCCATCAAACACCTGTCATACTAGGTGTGTTGAGAGCCTCACCCCGTCACACACAACACACCATCAAACACCTGTCATACCAGGTGTGTTGAGAGCCTCACCCCGTCACACACAACACACCATCAAACACCTGTCATACCAGGTGTGTTGGGAGCCTCACCCCGTCACACACCAAAGACCTGTCATACCAGGTGTGTTGAGAGCGTCACCCCGTCACACACCAAACACCTGTCATACCAGGTGTGTTGGGAGCCTCACCCCGTCACACACCAAACACCTGTCATACCAGGTGTTGTCCACACACCATAATAATGACTGAACAAATGAACATCAACTTAACGAAAGTTAAATGACCTTGAAGGAACAACATCTAACAACTTCAAGACTGTTAACATGGCCGGCAGCCGGGTGACATGGCCGGCAGCCGGGTGACATGGCCAGCAGCCGGGTGACATGGCCGGCAGCCGGGTGACATGGCCGGCAGCCAGGTGACATGGCCGGCAGCCGGGTGACATGGCCGGCAGCCGGGTGACATGGCCGGCAGCCGGGTGACATGGCCGGCAGCCGGGTGACATGGCCGGCAGCCGGGTGACATGGCCGGCAGCCGGGTGACATGGCCGGCAGCCGGGTGACATGGCCGGAAGCCGGCTGACATGTCCGGCGGCCGGCCGACACGTCCGGTTTAAGAGGTAGGAATTCGGGCCACTTATGAAGCGGTAATCGTTGGATTTAGTGGTCACTCGACACAGCTAACACAAGGTCACATACCGTCTACCTGGAGGGTATTCCGGGGATCAACGTCCCCGCAGCCCGGTCTATGACCAGGCTTCCCGGTGGATCAGGGCCTGATCAACGAGGCTGTTACTGCTGGCTGCACGTAGTCCAACGTATGAACCACAGCCTGGCTGATCTGGCACTGACTTTAGGTATCTGTCCAGCTCCCTCTTGAAGACAACCAGGGGTCTACTGGTAATGCCACTTATGGCTGGTGGGAGGCTGTTGAACAGTCTTGGGCCCCGGACACTTATTGTGTTTTCTCTTAGTGTACCAGTGGCACCCCTACTCTTCACTGGGGGTACGTTGCACCGTCTGCCAAGTCTTTTGCTTTCGTATGGAGTGATTTCTGTGTGCATATTAGGGACCAGTCCCTCCAGAATCTTCCAGGTGTAGATTATGATATATCTCTCTCGCCTGCGCTCCAGTGAGTACAAGTCTAGTGCTTCCAAGCGTTCCCAGTAGTTAAGGTGTTTGATGGAACTTATACGTGCAGTAAAGGTTCTCTGTACATTCTCTAGATCTGCAATTTCACCTTCCTTGAATGGGGATGTTAATGTACAGCAGTATTCCAGCCTAGAGAGAACAAGTGGACCAAACATACACACATACACCAGTGTTGTATACCTGGATCATACGTCATACACCAGTGTTGTATACCTGGATCATACGTCATACACCAGTGTTGTATACCTGGATCATACGTCATACACCAGTGTTGTATACCTGGATCATACGTCATACACCAGTGTTGTATACCTGGATCATACGTCATACACCAGTGTTGTATACCTGGAGCACACAGGTGATTACCAGCGTATCATACTTGGATCATACAACTCATACACCAGTATTCTGTCTTTAATCTCTCTCTCTCTCTCTCTCGTTCTAAATTCCACTGTTTATAATGTGCACATGTTTATGTACAAGCTTCTATAATTCTGTATCTGTCTCTGTCTCTGTCTCTGTGACTGTCTCTGTCTCTGTGACTGTCTCTGTCTGTCTCTGTGACTGTCTCTCTCTGTATCTGTGTCTGTCTCTGTCTCTGTGACTGTCTCTCTCTGTCTCTGTGTCTGTCTCTCTCTGTATCTGTGTCTCTCTCTGTCTCTGTGTCTGTCTCTCTCTCTGTCTCTGTGTCTGTCTCTCTCTGTCTCTCTCGATGGTCGACCAAGGGTAAAAAAATATATGATATTGGTTAATGAGGTTTTAAAACCTATTACACGATTTTCATTAATACTGGTTGGTTGGTTAATTAGGTTAAAATTCTATCTACTACACGAGGGTCATTAAGACTGCATGGGTGGTTAATGGGGTTTAAGGTCTATCTACTACACGAGGGCCATTAAGACTGCATGGGTGGTTAATGGGGTTTAAGGTCTATCTACTACACGAGGGTCATTAAGGCTTCATGTCACCTTTTCATCACCAGTTAAGAATAATTTAATACCTAAAATACCGATTAATGTAAACTACCAGTGTATATACACTGACATACACCTCAGTGTATATACACCGAGACATATACTTCTCAGTAAAACTTGCGATTTTGGCTTAAATAGCAACGCTCTTCTTGCCGAATAAGGAAATAATTTCGCAAAAATCATTCTGAACCTAACGAAAAAAAATATATTTCATTGTGTTTATTAAATTATTGTAAACTTATCTAAAATATATTTAATTGTATTAGACTAAATTAAATTGCGCTTGTTATAATAAGGTCAGGTAAGTTTTCTAAGGTTCTCCTGGTACAAAATTATTAATTTTTATATTAACATTAATTAAAAAAATATATCTTTAAACGTATGAGAGAAAATTTTAGAACTTAATTTTAATGAGTTCTTGATAATTGACCACTTTTTACCTATTCGGCACGACATATACACAGACATACACCTCTTAGTGTATATACACTGAGAGATATACACCTCACAGTATATATACACAAACATACACCTCTTAGTGTATATACACTGAGAGATATACACCTCACAGTATATATACACAAACATACACCTCTTAGTGTATATACACTGAGAGATATACACCTCACAGTATATATACACAAACATACACCTCTTAGTGTATAACACCAAGATATACACCAAGATATACACCTCACAGTGTATATACACTGAGATATACACCTCACAGTGAATATACACTGAGATATACACCTCACAGTGTATATACACTGAGATATACACCTCACAGTGTATATACACCGAGATATACACCTCAGTGTTATACACGAGATATACACTCCAGTGTATATACACGAGATACCTCACAGTGTATATACACTGAGATATACACCTCACAGTGTATATACACCGAGATATACACCTCACAGTGTATATACACTGAGATATACACCTCACAGTGTATATACACTGAGATATAAACCTCACAGTGTATATACACCGAGATATACACCTCAGTGTATATACACCGAGATATACACCTCAGTGTATATACACCGAGATATACACCTCACAGTGTATATACACCGAGATATACACCTTTCAGTGTATATACACTGAGATATACACCTCACAGTGTATATACACCGAGATATACACCTCACAGTGTATATACACCGAGATATACACCTCAGTGTATATACACCGAGATATACACCTCACAGTGTATATACACCGATATATACACCTCACAGTGTATATACACCGAGATATACACCTCACAGTGTATATACACTGAGATATACACCTCACAGTGTATATACACCAAGATATACACCGAGATATACACCTCACAGTGTATATACACCGAGATATACACCTCACAGTGTATATACACTGAGATATACACCTCACAGTGTATATACACTGAGATATGCACCTCACAGTGTATATACACTGAGATATACACCTCACAGTGTATATACACCGAGATATACACCTCACAGTGTATATACACGAGATATACACTCACAGTGTATATACACGAGATATACACTACAGTGTATATCACCGAGATATACACCTCACAGTGTATATACACCGAGATATACACCTCACAGTGTATATACACCGAGATATACACCTCACAGTGTATATACACTGAAATATACACCTCACAGTGTATATACACCGAGATATACACCTCACAGTGTATATATACCGAGATATACACCTCAGTGTATATACACCGAGATGTACACCTCACAGTGTATATACACCGAGATATACACCTCACAGTGTATATACACCGAGAAATACACCTCACAGTGTATATACACCGAGAAATACACCTCACAGTGTATATACACCGAGATATACACCTCACAGTGTATATACACTGAGATATACACCTCACAGTGTATATACACCGAGATATACACCTCACAGTGTATATATACCGAGATATACACCTCAGTGTATATACACCGAGATATACACCTCACAGTGTATATACACTGAGATATACACCTCACAGTGTATATACACCGAGATATACACCTCACAGTGTATATACACCGAGATATACACCTCACAGTGTATATACACCGAGATATACACCTCATAGTGTATATACACGAGATATACACCTCACAGTGTATATACACTGAGATATACCTCACAGTGTATATACACTGAGATATACACCTCAGTGTATATACACCGAGATATACACCTCACAGTGTATATACACCGAGATATACACCTCACAGTGTATATACACCGAGATATACACCTCACAGTGTATATACACCGAGATATACACCTCACAGTGTATATACACCGAGATATACACTCACAGTGTATATACACCGAGATATACACCTCACAGTGTATATACACCGAGATATACACCTCACAGTGTATATACACCGAGATATACACCTCACAGTGTATATACACTGAGATATACACCTCAGTGTATATACACCGAGATATACACCTCACAGTGTATATACACCGAGATATACACCTCATAGTGTATATACACCGAGATATACACCTCACAGTGTATATACACTGAGATATACACCTCACAGTGTATATACACGAGATATACACTCACAGTGTATATACACTGAGATATACACCTCAGTGTTATATACCGAGATATACACCTCACAGTGTATATACACTGAGATATACACCTCACAGTGTATATACACTGAGATATACACCTCACAGTGTATATACACCGAGATATACACCTCACAGTGTATATACACCGAGATATACACCTCACAGTGTATATACACCGAGATATACACCTCACAGTGTATATACACCGAGATATACACCTCACAGTGTATATACACTGAGATATACACCTCACAGTGTATATACACCGAGATATACACCTCACAGTGTATATACACCGAGATATACACCTCAGTGTATATACACCGAGATATACATCTCACAGTGTATATACACCGAGATATACACCTCACAGTGTATATACACCGAGATATACACCTCAGTGTATATACACCGAGATATACACCTCAGTGTATATACACCGAGATATACACCTCACAGTGTATATACACTGAGATATACACCTCACAGTGTATATACACTGAGATATAAACCTCACAGTGTATATCCACCGAGATATACACCTCACAGTGTATATACACTGAGATATACACCTCAGTGTATATACACATGCTACAGGTAGAGACTACATATAGCCTGGTTCACTACAGCTGATCTAGACGTAAACATTCCAGCAGCAGTTGCCAGTTAGTCTCTGGTACTACCCGGGTCATTCATTTCTCAACCATCTGTTAGCTGTAACCCCCACCTGTGCTCTTAAACCGGGATAAAACTTATTTAAAACACGCTAAACCCACTAGATAAACGTTTAAAAACTAATTCCCCTACGTCAAAAGCGCGTAAGCAAGAACTGAGTATATAAAAACACGTTAAAAATAAGGATGGTGGCGGTACCTGGCAACTACCTGATCACTATTTTGTGAATGAACTGCACTGCCAGCTGTACGATAACTCCCCACTACACTACTGTATTAGTAATACAACGAACTGGAATACACTCCATGATACAATAACCACTAGTTATAACAAATTTATAATAAATTAAGCGTATGGCGGTGTATGGTAACTTAATAATTACCGATATATTGATGTTTTTTAAATTGGAAATGAATGTTATGTGGTGAAATTTATTTATCAGGTGTGTTGAGGTGAGGTCGGCTACTGTTGTTCACTCCTGTTTATCCTGTTAACAGAACCCTCTTCTGCTTGCTGTGTTAACAGTACCTTCTTTTTCGTTAACAGTATTATCTCCCATTTTTTCCGTTAATTAATAGTCTTGTTTTTTTTACCGTTAACGTCTGTTCCCCTGTTAACAGTACCGTATTCTGTTTATCTTATTAACAACCTTATTTTACCGTTATCAGTATTCTCTATCGTATCTTCCGTTAAACAGTACCCTCGTCTGTTTGTTCCGTTAAACAGTACCATCTTCAGTTTCTTCCGTTAAACAGTACCCTCTTTTGCCTTGTATTCATATGGACCTGCCTTGTATGGGCCAGTAGGCCTTCTGCAGTGTTCCTCCATTCTTATGTTCTTATGTTACCATCTTCTGTTTTTTCCGTTAAATAGTAACCTCTTTTGTTCCGTTAACAGTACCATCTTCAGTTTCTTCCGTTAAACAGTACCCTCTTTTGTTCCGTTAAACAGTACCATCTTCAGTTTCTTCCGTTAAACAGTACCATCTTCTGTTTCTTCAGTTAAACAGTACCCAATTTATTTTTTCCGTTAAATAGTACCCTCTTCTCTTCCGTTAAACAGTGCCCTCTTCTGTTTCTACTGTTAAACAATGCACTTTCTCCCATTAAGAGTAATCTTTATTTCGCCTGTTAACAGTAAGTTCTTCTGTTCCCATTTGCGGGGCATTCTCCTTTTTTCCGTTAATGGTCAAGTCTTCTGATTCAACAGACTGTGCAAATTGTTCGTCTTTGTCGTTAACGGTACCGTTTGTTTCTCGTTTAACATTACCATCTTCAGTGACTCCTGTTAACAGTATTCACCAAGCACTGTTTTCCCTGTAAACCGCACACACACTGCACTGTTAGCAACAGATGCTCACCGTTAACAGCTTACTGTGGCGAACCCTCTTAACAGATCTTTTCTTACCGTTAAGAGGATACCCTTGTTTACTGTTAACAGAATACCATGCTTCACCCTTCCTCCTGATAACATATCCTTGTACTTACCGAATTGTGTTTGAGGGGTTTGAGTCACAGCTCCTAGGCTGGCCTCTTATATATATATATATATATATATATATATATATATATATATATATATATATATATATATATGCATACACAAATAGTTACACACACACAGTAGCGACCAGTGAAGAGGCGGGGCCAGGAGCTGTGACTCGACCACTGCAACCACAAGTGGGTGAGAAAATACACACACAACACACAAATACACACACACACACAAACACACACACACACACACACACACACACGTAACAGGAAAGGCACTGCAATGGATCAGAGAATATCTGACAGGGAGGCAACAACGAGTCATGGTACGTGACGAGGTGTCAGAGTGGGCACCTGTGACGAGTGGGGTTCCACAGGGGTCAGTCCTAGGACCTGTACTGTTTTTGGTATATGTGAATGACATAACGGAAGGGATAGACTCAGAAGTGTCCCTGTTTGCAGATGATGTGAAGTTAATGAGAAGAATCAAATCAGTCGAGGATCAGGCAGGACTACAAAGAGACCTGGACAGGCTGCAAGCCTGGTCCAGTAACTGGCTCCTTGAATTTAACCCTGCCAAATGTAAAGTCATGAATATCGGGGAAGGGCAAAGAAGACCGGAGACAGAGTATAGTCTAGGTGGCCAAAGACTGCAAACCTCACTCAAGGAAAAAGATCTTGGGGTGAGTATAATACCGAGCACATCTCCTGAGGCGCACATCAATCAGATAACTGCTGCAGCATATGGGCGCCTGGCAAACCTAAGAATAGCGTTCCAATACCTCACTAAGGAATCGTTCAAGACTCTGTACACCATATACGTCAGGCCCATACTGGAGTATGCAGCACCAGTTTGGAACCCACACCTGGTCAAGCACGTCAAGAAATTGGAGAAAGTGCAGAGGTTTGCAACAAGACTAGTCCCAGAGCTAAGGGGATTGTCCTACGAAGAAAGGTTAAGGGAAATCGGCCTGACGACACTAGAGAACAGGAGGGTTAGGGGAGACATGATAACGGCATATAAAATACTACGAGGAATAGATAAGGTGGACAGAGACAAGATGTTCCAGAGAGGGGACACAGAAACAAGGGGTCACAATTGGAAGTTGAAGACTCCTATGAGTCAAAGGGATGTTAGGAAGTATTTCTTCAGTCATAGAGTTGTCAGGAAGTGGAATAGCCTAGAAAGTGACGTAGTGGAGGCAGGAACCATACATAGTTTTAAGACGAGGTTTGATAAAGCTCATGGAGCAGGGAGAGAGAGGACCTAGTAGCAATCAGTGAAGAGGCGGGGCCAGGAGCTATGAATCGACCCCTGCAACCACAAATATGTGAGTACACACACACACGAGGCTAAGAATAAAAATAAAGCCGGGCCAGGAACCAGGACTGGAACCCCCACGACCACCAACAGGTAAGCACACTCAAGCAGTGTTTACCTCCCCCTACCGCGGCGCCCACACGGTCGACTTATTTCACAATGACGGAAGACAAGCGTCCCAGGAGCCATTCTCGGCCACCGCCAAATTGCCCGAGGCGAGTTGGCGCCGCCTCGCCAACCCGGCCACCACTACAGCCAATTCTAGACGAACTTCTAAATCTATGTCTAAGGTTGTCGAGTCTGGTTCTGTCTTATAAGTTAGATTTTTTAAAGACCCCCAATAAATATCACAAGCTAGGATAACCCAGTTATCCTGGGTTCTCCTAGCTTAAATCTCTGTTTACCTGGAGTAGCTTCCGGGGGTCAGCGCCCCCTAGACCTGGTCGCCTGCCCATAATCTCTGTATTCTCAAGACTATTCTAAAAAAAATCATGTGTGGCCAGCAGTAACAGCCTGGTTGATCATCAGGCCCTGATACATCACGAGGACTGGTCATGGACCTGGCAACGGGGGCGTTGACCCCCGGAACCCCCTCCAGGTAGACCCGAACTTTAAAGAAACCTATGTACTACAGGAGGGTCCATAATACTTACAGTTACCTGTTTACCATCAGTCAAGAATACTGTCAAGTGTTTACCACCTGTCAAGAATACTGTCAACTGTTTACCACCAGTCAAGAATACTGTTACCTGTTTACCACCAGTCAAGAATACTGTTACCTGTTTACAATCAGTCAAGAATACTGTTACCTGCTTACCACCAGTCAAGAATACTGTTACATGTTTACCATCAGTCAAGAATACTGTTACCTGTTTACCATCAGTCAAGAATACTGTCAACTGTTTACCACCAGTCAAGAATACTGTCAACTGTTTACCATCAGTCAAGACTACTGTTACATGTTTACCACCAGTCAAGAATACTGTTACCTGTTTACCATCAGTCAAGAATACTGTCAACTGTTTACCACCAGTCAAGAATACTGTCAACTGTTTACCATCAGTCAAGACTACTGTTACATGTTTACCACCAGTCAAGAATACTGTCAACTGTTTACCACCAGTCAAGAATACTGTTACCTGTTTACCATCAGTCAAGAATACTGTTACCTGTTTACCACCAGTCAAGAATACTGTTACCTGCTTACCACCAGTCAAGAATACTGTTACCTGTTTACCATCAGTCAAGAATACTGTTACATGTTTACCACCAGTCAAGAATACTGTCAACTGTTTACCATCAGTCAAGAATACTGTCAACTGTTTACCACCAGTCAAGAATACTGTCAACTGTTTACCACCAGTCAAGAATACTGTTACCTGTTTACCATCAGTCAAGAATACTGTTACCTGTTTACCATCAGTCAAGAATACTGTCAAGTGTTTACCACCTGTCAAGAATACTGTCAACTGTTTACCACCAGTCAAGAATACTGTTACCTGTTTACCACCAGTCAAGAATACTGTTACCTGTTTACCACCAGTCAAGAATACTGTTACCTGTTTACCACCAGTCAAGAATACTGTTACCTGTTTACCACCAGTCAAGAATACTGTTACCTGCTTACCACCAGTCAAGAATACTGTTACCTGTTTACCACCAGTCAAGAATACTGTTACCTGTTTACCACCAGTCAAGAATACTGTTAACTGTTTCCACCAGTCAAGAATATGTCAACTGTTTACCACCAGTCAAGAATACTGTTACCTGTTTACCACCAGTCAAGAATACTGTAACTGTTTACCACCAGTCAAGAATACTGTTACAGTGTTTACCACCAGTCAAGAATACTGTTAACTGTTTACCACCAGTCAAGAATACCAAGTCCTTTACACCAGTCAAGAATACTGTTAACTGTTTACCACCAGTCAAGAATACTGTCAACTGTTTACCTCCAGTCAAGAATACTGTTACCTGTTTACCACCAGTCAAGAATACTGTTACTGTTTACCACCAGTCAAGAATACTTACCTGTTTACCACCAGTCAAGAATACTGTTACCTGTTTACCACCAGTCAAGAATACTGTTACTGTTTACACCAGTCAAGAATACTGTCAACTGTTTACCACCAGTCAAGAATACTGTTAATGTTTACACCAGTCAAGAATACTGTTCCGTTTACCACCAGTCAAGAATACTGTTACCTGTTTACCACCAGTCAAGAATACTGTACCTGTTTACCACCAGTCAAGAATACTGTTACTGTTTACCACCAGTCAAGAATACTTTACCATGTTTACTACCAGTCAAGAATACTGTTAATGTTTACCACCAGTCAAGAATACTGTTACTGTTTACCACAGTCAAGAATACTGTCAAGTGTTTACCACCAGTCAAGAATACTGTTAACTGTTTACCACCAGTCAAGAATACTGTTACCTGTTTACCACAGTCAAGAATACTGTTACATGTTTACCATCAGTCAAGAATACTGTTACATGTTTACCACCAGTCAAGAATTCTGTTAACTATTTACCTTCAGTCAAGAATACTGTCAAGTGTTTACCACCAGTCAAGAATACTGTTAACTGTTTTCCACCAGTCAAGAATTTTGTCAAGTGTTTACCACCAGTCAAGAATACTGTCAAGTGTTTACCACCAGTCAAGAATACTGTCAAGTGTTTACCACCAGTCAAGAATACTGTCAAGTGTTTACCACCAGTCAAGAATACTGTCAACTGTTTACCACCCGTCAAGAATACTGTCAAGTGTTTACAACCAGTCAAGAATACTGTTAACTGTTTACCACCAGTCAAGAATACTGTCAACTGTTTACCTCCAGTCAAGAATACTGTCAAGTGTTTACCACCAGTCAAGAATACTGTTAACTGTATACCACCAGTCAAGAATACTATCAAGTGTTTACCACCAGTCAAGAATACTGTTAACTGTTTACCACCAGTCAAGAATACTGTCAACTGTTTACCTCCAGTCAAGAATACTGTCAAGTGTTTACCACCAGTCAAGAGTACTGTCAAGTGTTTACCACCAGTCAAGAATACTGTCAAGTGTTTACCACCAGTCAAGAATATTGTCAAGTGTTTACCACCAGTCAAGAATACTGTCAAGTGTTTACCACCAGTCAAGAATACTGTCAAGTGTTTACCACCAGTCAAGAATACTGTCAAGTGTTTACCACCAGTCAAGAATACTGTCAAGTGTTTACCACCAGTCAAGAATACTGTCAAGTGTTTACCACCAGTCAAGAATACTGTCAAGTTTTACCACCAGTCAAGATACTGTCAAGTGTTTACCACCAGTCAAGAATACTGTCAAGTGTTTACCACCAGTCAAGAATACTATCAAGTGTTTACCACCAGTCAATAATACTGTCAAGTGTTTACCACCAGTCAATAATACTGTCAAGTGTTTACCACCAGTCAAGAATATTGTCAAGTGTTTACCACCAGTCAAGAATATTGTCAAGTGTTTACCACCAGTCAAGAATACTGTCAAGTGTTTACCACCAGTCAATAATACTGTCAAGTGTTTACCACCAGTCAAGAATACTTCAACTGTTTACCACCAGTCAAAATACTGTCAAGTGTTTACCACCAGTCAAGAATACTGTCAAGTGTTTACACTAGTCAAGAATATGTCAATGTTTACCACCAGTCAAGAATACTGTCAAGTGTTTACCACCAGTCAAATACTGTCAAGTGTTTACCACCAGTCAAAATACTGTCAAGTGTTTACCACCAGTCAATAATATGTCAAGTGTTTACCACCAGTCAAAATACTGTCAAGGGTTTACCACCAGTCAAGAATACTGTTAACTGTTTACCACCAGTCAAGAATACTGTCAAGTGTTTACCACCAGTCAAGAATACTATTAAGTGTTTACCACCAGTCAATAATACTGTCACATGTTTACCACCAGTCAATAATACTGTCAAGTGTTTACCACCAGTCAATAATACTGTCAAGGGTTTACCACCAGTCAAGAATACTGTTAACTGTTTACCACCAGTCAAGAATACTATCAAGTGTTTACCACCAGTCAATAATACTGTCACATGTTTACCACCAGTCAATAATACTGTCAAGTGTTTACCACCAGTCAATAATACTGTTATCTGTTTACCACCAGTCAAGAATACTGTCAAGGGTTTACCACCAGTCAAGAATACTGTTAACTGTTTACCACCAGTCAAGAATACTGTCACATGTTTACCACCAGTCAAGAATATTAAGACAGTCAAGTCTTACCTCTGAGTGAGACCGTCAATATCCTCTGCTTGTTCTGTCAAGGATGACTCGAGGTCCAGGTAGGTACCGTAGTCACCATCTCTGTAGACTTGTAGTGTAGCATCGTCTAGCTGTAGAAGAAACACAACACCATTATTCACTACACACACGTCTACACATACATGTTTTATCAACAAGACTGAGGGACTGACCCCCTCAATACTACTACAAGACTGGGGGACTGACCCCCTCAATACTACTACAAGACTGAGGGACTGACCTCCTCAATACTACTACAAGACTGAGGGACTGACCCCCTCAATACTACTACAAGACTGGGGGACTGACCCCCTCAATACTACTACAAGACTGAGGGACTGACCCCCCTCAATACTCCTACAAGACTGGGGGACTGACCCCCTCAATACTACTACAAGACTGGGGGACTGACCCCCTCAATACTCCTACAAGACTGAGGGACTGACCCCCTCAATACTACTACAAGACTGAGGGACTGACCCCCTCAATACTACTACAAGACTGAGGGACTGACCCCCTCAATACTACTACAAGACTGAGGGACTGACCCCTCAATACTACTACAAGACTGGGGACTGACCCCTCAATACTACTACAAGACTGGGGACTGACCCCTCAATACTCCTACAAGACTGAGGGACTGACCCCTCAATACTACTACAAGACTGAGGGACTGACCCCTCAATACTACTACAAGACTGAGGGACTGACCCCTCAATACTCCTACAAGACTGAGGGACTGACCCCTCAATACTCCTACAAGACTGAGGGACTGACCCCTCAATACTACTACAAGACTGGGGACTGACCCCTCAATACTACTACAAGACTGAGGGACTGACCCCCTCAATACTACTACAAGACTGAGGGACTGACCCCCTCAATACTCCTACAAGACTGAGGGACTGACCCCTCAATACTACTACAAGACTGGGGGACTGACCCCTCAATACTACTACAAGACTGGGGACTGACCCCTCAATACTACTACAAGACTGAGGGACTGACCCCTCAATACTACTACAAGACTGGGGACTGACCCCTCAATACTACTACAAGACTGAGGGACTGACCCCTCAATACTACTACAAGACTGGGGGACTGACCCCCTCAATACTACTACAAGACTGGGGGACTGACCCCCTCAATACTACTACAAGACTGGGGGACTGACCCCCTCAATACTACTACAAGACTGAGGGACTGACCCCCTCAATACTCCTACAAGACTGGGGGACTGACCCCTCAATACTACTACAAGACTGAGGGACTGACCCCTCAGTACTACTACAAGACTGGGGGACTGACCCCTCAATACTACTACAAGACTGAGGGACTGACCCCTCAATACTCCTACAAGACTGAGGGACTGACCCCCTCAATACTACTACAAGACTGAGGGACTGACCCCCTCAATACTACTACAAGACTGGGGGACTGACCCCCTCAATACTACTACAAGACTGAGGGACTGACCCCCTCAATACTACTACAAGACTGAGGGACTGACCCCCTCAATACTCCTACAAGACTGAGGGACTGACCCCCTCAATACTACTACAAGACTGAGGGACTGACCCCCTCAATACTACTACAAGACTGGGGGACTGACCCCCTCAATACTCCTACAAGACTGAGGGACTGACCCCCTCAATACTCCTACAAGACTGAGGGACTGACCCCCTCAATACTACTACAAGACTGGGGGACTGACCCCCTCAATACTACTACAAGACTGAGGGACTGACCCCTCAATACTACTACAAGACTGAGGACTGACCCCTCAATACTACTACAAGACTGAGGGACTGACCCCCTCAATACTACTACAAGACTGGGGGACTGACCCCCTCAATACTACTACAAGACTGAGGGACTGACCCTCTCAATACTACTACAACACTGAGGGACTGACCCCCTCAATACTCCTACTCCCAGACGTATACAAATCCCAACCTTCAAAATGACCACAATTCTCAATCAATATTTTAAAAATACCCCAAAAAATCACATTTTTTTAACTATTTAAGTGAAAACTAAACATTTTTTAAGAAAATCAAGACAATTTTATTAAAAAATATTAATTATAGTGACACGAGGCCTTCAAAAACCTGCCCAAATTCCTCTGTTTCTTCCTTAAACTTTACATTAATATTTCGGTGGTAACACCAGACCTCGTCTGGTCTGGTCTTGAGAAAAATAAAAAGAAGCCAACAGCAAAAGGGAACCCAGGAAGAAATAATAATATAATAGTAATAATAATAACCTAGGTAGTAGGTTGGTAGAGAGCAACCACCCAGGGAGGTACTACCGTCCTGCCAGGTGACTGTGAAACAGAAACCTGAAACTGTTTTACATGATGGTAGGATTGCTGGTGTCTTGTTTCTGTCTCATAAACACGCTGGATAACAGGTATATCTAGCTACTTCTACTTACACTTTAGGTCACACTACACAGCATACACATGCATATATATATACATACACACATCTAGGTTTTTCTTCTTTTTCTTAATAGCTCTTGTTCTTTTTATTTTCTCTATTGTCCATGGGGAAGTGGAAAAGAATCTTTCCTCCGTAAGCTATGCGTGTCGTATGAGGCGACTAAAATGCCGGGAGCAATGGGCTAGTAACCCCTTCTCCTGTACACATTTACTAAAAAAGAGAAGAAGAAAAACTTTATAAAACTGGGTTGTCTGAATGTGCGTGGATGTAGTGCGGATGATAAGAAAGAGATGATTGCCGATGTTATGAATGAAAAGAAGTTGGATGTTCTGGCCCTAAGCGAAACAAAGCTGAAGGGGTAGGCGAGTTTCAGTGGGGAGAAATAAATGGGATTAAGTCAGGAGTATCTGAGAGAGTTAGAGCTAAGGAAGGGGTAGCAATAATGTTGAAGGATCAGTTATGGAAGGAAAAGAGGGAATATAAATGTGTAAATTCAAGGATTATGTGGATTAAAATAAGGGTCGGATGCGAAAAGTGGGTTATAATAAGCGTGTATGCACCTGGAGAAGAGAGGAGTGTAGAGGAGAGAGAGAGATTTTGGGAGATGTTAAGCGAATGTATAGGAACTTTTGAACCAAGTGAGAGAGTAATTGTGGTAGGGGACCTAAATGCTAAAGTGGGAGAAACATGTAGAGAGGGTGTGGTAGGTAAGTTTGGGGTGCCAGGTGTAAATGATAATGGGAGCCCTTTGATTGAACTTTGTATAGAAAGGGGTTTAGTTATAGGTAATACATATTTTAAGAAAAAGAGGATAAATAAGTATACAAGATATGATGTAGGGCGTAATGACAGTAGTTTGTTGGACTATGTATTGGTAGATAAAAGACTGTTGAGTAGACTTCAGGATGTACATGTTTATAGAGGGGCCACAGATTTAAACAACCTATTGGAGGATAGATGGGCTAGTGAGAGTGTAGGCAATGGGGTCGAAGATGTATGGGGTAGATTTAAAAATGTAGTGTTAGAGTGTTCAGCAGAAGTTTGTGGTTACAGGCGAGTGGGTGCGGGAGGGAAGAAGAGCGATTGGTGGAATGATGATGTAAAGAGAGTCGTAAGGGAGAAAAAGTTAGCATATGAGAGGTTTTTACAAAGTAGAAGTGATGCAAGGAGGGAAGAGTATATGGAGAGAAAAAGAGAGGTTAAGAGAGTGGTGAAGTAATGTAAAAAGAGAGCAAATGAGAGAGTGGGTGAGATGTTATCAACAAATTTTGTTGAAAATAAGAAAAAGTTTTGGAGTGAGATTAATAAGTTGAGGAAGCCTAGAGAACAAATGGATTTGACAGTTAAAAATAGGAGAGGAGAGTTATTAAATGGAGAGTTAGAGGTATCGGGAAAATGGAGGGAATATTTTGATGAGTTGTTAAATGTTGATGAAGACAGGGAAGCTGTGATTTCGTGTATAGGGCAAGGAGGAATAACATCTTGTAGGAGTGTGGAAGAGCCAGTTGTGAGTGTGGGGAAAGTTCGTGAGGCAGTGGGTAGAATGAAAGGGGGTAAAGCAGCTGGGATTGATGGGATAAAGATAGAAATGTTAAAAGCAGGTGGGGATATAGTTTTGGAGTGGTTGGTGTTATTATTTAATAAATGTATGGAAGAGGGTAAGGTACCTAGGGATTGGCAGAGAGTGTGTATTGTTCCTTTGTATAAAGGCAAAGGGGACAAAAGAGAGTGCAAAAATTATAGGGGAATAAGTCTGTTGAGTGTACCTGGTAAAGTGTATGGTAGAGTTATTATTGAAAGAATTAAGAGTAAGACAGAGAGCAGGATAGCAGATGAACAAGGGGGCTTTAGGAAAGGTAGGGGGTGTGTAGACCAAGTGTTTACAGTGAAACATATAGGTGAACAGTATTTGGATAAGGGTAAAGATGTTTTTGTGGCATTTATGGATTTGGAAAAGGCGTATGATAGGGTGGATAGGGGGCCAATGTGGCAGATGTTGCAGGTGTATGTAATAGGAGGAAGGTTACTGAAAGCAGTGAAGAGTTTTTATGAGGATAGTGAGGTTCAGGTTAGAGTGTGTAGGAGGGAAGGGGACTATTTCCCAGTAAAAGTGGGCCTTAGACAAGGATGTGTGATGTCACCGTGGTTGTTCAATATATTTATAGATGGGGTTGTAAGAGAAGTGAATGCGAGGGTCTTGGCAAGAGGTGTGGGGTTAATAGATAAAGAATTAAATACAAAGTGGGAGTTGTCACAGTTGCTTTTTGCTGATGACACTGTGCTTTTGGGAGATTCTGAAGAGAAGTTGCAGAGGTTGGTGGATGAATTTGGTAGGGTGTGTAAAAGAAGAAAATTGAAAGTGAATATAGGAAAGAGTAAGGTGATGAGGATAACAAAAAGATTAGGTGACGAATGATTGGATATCAGATTGGAGGGAGAGAGTAAGGAGGAGGTGAATGTATTCAGATATTTGGGAGTGGACATGTCAGCAGATGGGTCTATGAAGGATGAGGTGAATCATAGAATTGATGAGGGAAAAGGGTGAGTGGAGCACTTCGAGTCTGTGGAGACAAAGAACTTTGTCCATGGAAGTAAAGAAGGGAATGTATGAGAGTATAGTTATACCAACACTCTTATATGGGTGTGAAGCATGGGTGATGAATGTTGCAACGAGGAGAAGGCTGGAGGCAGTGGAGATGTCATGTCTGAGGTCAATGTGTGGTGTGAATATAATGCAGAGAATTTGGAGTTTGGAAATTAGGAGGAGGTGCGGGATTACCAAAACTATTATCCAGAGAGCTGAGGAGGGGTTGTTGAGGTGGTTCGGACATGTAGAGAGAATGGAACGAGACAGAATGACTTCGAGAGTGTATAAATCTGTAGTGGAGGGAAGGCGGGGTAGGGGTCGGCCTAGGAAAGGTTGGAGGGAGGGGGTAAAGGAAGTTTTGTGCGCGAGGGGCTTGGACTTCCAGCATGTGTGAGCGTATTTGATAGGAGTGAATGGAGACAAATGGTTTTTAATACTTGACGTGCTGTTGGAGTGTGAGCAAAGTAACATTTATGAAGGGATTCAGGGAAACCGGCAGGCCGGACTTGAGTCCTAGAGATGGGAAGTACAGTGTCTGCACTCAGAAGGAGGGGTGTTAATGTTGCAGTTTTATAACTGTAGTGTAAAGCACCCCTCTGGCAAGACAGTGATGGAGTGAATGATGATGAAAGATTTTCTTTTTCGGGCCACCCTGCCTTGGTGGGAATCGGCCGATGTGTTAATAAAAAAATAATAATAACAGTAATAACTAATAATAGTATTAATTATAGCAATAATAACAGTAATAACTAATAATAGTGTTAATTATAGTAATAATAACAGTAAATAATAATAGTATTAATTATAGTAATAATATTAATAACAATAGTAATAATAACATCAATAACAATAGTAATGATAACATCAATAACAATAGTAATAATAACATCAATAACAATAGTAATAATAACATCAATAACAATAGTAATAATAAATCAATAACAATAGTAATAATAACAGTAATAACAATAGTAATAATAACAGTAATAACAATAGTAATAATAACAGTAATAACTATAGTAATAATAACAGTAATAACAATAGTAATATTAACAGTATTAACAATAGTAATAATAACAGTAATAACAATAGTAATAATAACAGTAATAACAATAGTAATAATAACAGAATTAACAATAGTAATAATAACAGTAATAACAATAGTAATAATAACAGTAATAACAATAGTAATAACAGTAATAACAATAGTAATAATAACAGTAATAATAATAATAATTATTATAGTTGTAAAACAATAACAGTAATAATAATTCACTCTCGTAACCACTAATAGGTAATAAAAGATAATTGCCCAGCCAGCCCAGCCCAGCCAGCCCAGCCAGCCAGCCCAGCCAGCCAGCCCAGCCAGCCCAGCCAGCCAGCCCAGCTAGCCAGCCCAGCCAGCCAGCCCAGCCAGCCAGCCCAGCCACCTAAGGCAGCTAGCCAGCCAGCCAGCCCAGCCAGCTAAGCCAGCCAGCCAGCCAGCCAGCCAGCCACCTAAGGCAGCTAGCCAGCCAGCCAGTCAGCCACCTAAGCCAGCCAGCCAGTCAGCCACTTAAGCCAGCTAGCCAACCCAACCAGCAGCCAGCCAGCTGGTAGCAGCTAAGACACCATCTGTTAGGTAACCATGGAACACAGCTCCTCTTCCTCCCACAGTGTACCGTTGTTTACAAATACCATCATAGTACCCCTCACATTAACAGAACTCTTACACAAACACTACTGTTCATTTTTTTTTAATTTCCATCTCATTTTTACATTTTCCGGTATTTTGTATGTTGTAATCATGTCTCCCCTGATATTCTATTCTTCCTGAGTCATGTTTAATGACAGGTGTGTGTGTGTATACTCACCTAGTTGTACTCACCTAGTTGTGGTTGCAGGGGTCGAGTCATAGCTCCTGGCCCCGCTTCTTCACTGGCCGCTACTGGGTCACTCTCCCTGCGTCATGAGCTTTATCATACCTCTGCTTAAAGCTATGTATGGAACCTGCCTCCACTACATGGCTTCCCAAGCTATTCCACTTCCCGACCACTCTGTGACTGAAGAAATACTTCCTAACATCCCTGTGATTCATCTGAGTCTTCAACTTCCAACTGTGTCCCCTTGTTGCTGTGTCCCATCTCTGGAACATTCTGTCTCTGTCCACTTTGTCAATTCCTCTCAGTATCTTATATGTTGTTATCATGTCCCCCCTATCTCTCCTGTCCTCCAGTGTCGTCAGGTCGATTTCCCTTAACCTCTCCTCGTAGGACATACCCCTTAGCTCCGGGACTAGTCTTGTTGCAAACCTTTGCACTTTCTCTAGTTTCTTTACATGTTTGGCTAGATGTGGGTTCCAAACTGGTGCTGCATACTCCAGTATGGGCCTGACGTATATGGTGTACAGAGTCTTGAACGATTCCTTAGTGAGGTATTGGAACGCTATTCTTAGGTTTGTCAGCCGCCCGTATGTTGTGTGTGTGTACTCACCTAATTGTACTCACCTAATTGTGGTTGCAGGGGTCGAGACTCAGCTCCTGGCCCCGCCTCTGCGCTGTCCGCTACTGGGTCTCTGCTCTCCCTGCTCCATGAGCTTTATCATACCTTGTCTTAAAACTATGTATGGTTCCTGCCTCCACTATATCGTTCGCTAGACTATTCCACTTCCTAACTACTCTATGGCTGAAGAATTGCTTCCTAACATCCCTTGTGTGTGTGTGTGTGTGTGTGTGTGTACTCACCTATTTGTGGTTGCAGGGGGTCGAGTCATAGCTCCTGGCCCCCGCCTCTTCGCTGGTCGCTACTAAGTCTCTGTGTGTGTGAGTGCATAAATACGTATGTGTACGAAAATACGTGTGTACATAAATCCGTGTGAGTGCAAAAATACCTGAGTGCGTAAATACCTGTGAGAGTGCATATGTGTGAATGCATAAATACGTGTGAGTGCATAAATACGTGTGTACATAAATCCGTGTGAGTGCAAAAATACCTGAGTGCATAATTACGTTTGAGAGTGCATAAATACGTATGTGAGTGCATAAATACGTATGTGAGTGCATAAATACGTATGAGAGTGCATAAATACGTATGTGAGTGCATAAATACGTATGTGAGTGCATAAATACGTATGAGAGTGCATAAATACGTATGTGAGTGCATAAATACGTATGTGAGTGCATAAATACGAGTGCGCGTGAGTGGTTCAATTAGCGGACAGGTGAAAAGCCTTAATTACTCACTATCTAGTGACGTGTTTACCTGACAACCGTTTCTTGTGACGTTTACCTCTGACAACCGTTGTTTAGTGACTGTTTACCTACAACCGTTGTCTTAGTGACGTGTTTACCCTGACACCGTTGTCTTATGACAGTTTACCCTACAACCGTTGTCTTAGTGACGTGTTACCCTGACAACCGTTGACTTAGTGACGTGTTTACCTGACACCGTTTCTTATACGTTTACCTAATCTTAGTATTTTACCTACAACCGTTGCTTAGTGACGTTTACCGACAACTTGTCTAGTGACGTTTTACTCCTGACAACGTTGTCTTAGCTGTTTACGCACAACCTTCTTAGTGACGGTTTACCCACAACCGTTGTCTTAGTGACGTGTTTACCCTGACAACCGTTGTCTTAGTGACTGTTTACCCTGACAACGTTGTCTAGTACGTTACCCTGACAACTTTTTAGTCGTTTCCTGACAACGTTGTCTTAGTACGTTACTCCTGACAACGTTGTCTTAGTGTAGTACCCTGACAACCGTTTCTAGTGACTAGTTACCCGACAACCTTCTTGTGACTTTTACCCGACAGTTTCTTAGTGATGTTACCCTGAACGTTTCTTGATGTTTACTTAACTTGCTAGTACTTTTACCTGACCTGTTACTGACGTTGTCTCTATAGTCTTAGACTTTCTACCTGACAGTTCTCTAGACGTTTTACCCTGACAACCGTTGTTTGTGACTGTTTACCTGACAATCGTTTGTGCGTTTTACCTGACAAGTTGTCTTAGTGACGTTTTACCACAACCGTTGTCTTAGTGACGTTTTACCCTGACAACCGTTGTCTTAGTGACTTTCCTGACACGTTGTCTTAGTGACGTGTTTGACCCTGACAACCGTTGTCTTGTGACTGTTTACCTGACAACCGTTGTCTTAGTGACGTTTCCCTCACAAGTTGTTTAGTGACGTGTTTACCCAAGCTTGTCTTAGATGACTGTTTACCCTGACAACTTGTCTTGTCTGTTTACCCTGAACGTGTTTGTGACGTGTTTACCTGACAAGTTGTTGTTTTACCCAACGTTGTCTTAGTGACGGTTTACCCTGACGACGTTTCTTAGTTTTCCGACAACGGTTGTGAGTGACTACCTGACTTTTGGAGTTTAC
This sequence comes from Cherax destructor, assembly GCA_009830355.1. NCBI lineage: Eukaryota > Metazoa > Arthropoda > Malacostraca > Decapoda > Parastacidae > Cherax > Cherax destructor. The sequence continues at coordinate 47,214 of WNWK01008932.1, forward strand.
CTAACCGTTGCTTGTGACGTGTTTACCCTGACACGTTGTCTGTGTTTACCCTGACAACCGTTGTCTTGTGACGTTCCTGACAGTTGTTTGTGACGTTTTCCTAACGTGTTTTGACTGTTTCTGCACTGTTTGGACGTGTTTCCAACTTGTTGTGAGTTTCTGACAACTTTTTGTGACGTGTTCCCTGACGTTGTTTGTGATGTTTACCCTGAACGTTGTGCGTTTTGTTTCCTGACAACCGTTGTCTTAGTGACGTGTTTACCCTGACAACCGTTGTCTTGTGACGTGTTACCTGACAACCGTTGTTTGTGACGTGTTTCACCTTGTCTTAGACGTGTTTCCTTGTGACGTGTTTACCTGAACCGTTGTCTTGTGACGTGTTTACCTGACACGTTGTTGTGACGTGTTTACCCTGACAACCGTTGTCTTAGTGACGTTTCCGACAACGTTGTTTGTGACGTTTCCCGACAACCGTTGTCTTAGTGACGTGTTTACCCTGACAACGTTGTCTTGTGACTGTCTGACAACGTGTCTTGACGTGTTTACTGACACGTTTCTTGGACTGTTTACCCTGACAAGTGTCTAGTGACGTTTTCTGACAGTTCTAAGCGTGTTTATGACGTGTTTACCCTGACAACCGTTGTCTTAGTGACGTGTTTACCCTGACAACCGTTGTCTTAGTGACTGTTTACCCTGACAACCGTTGTCTTAGTGACGTGTTTACCCTGACAACCGTTGTCTTAGTGACGTGTTTACCCTGACAACCGTTGTCTTAGTGACGTGTTTACCCTGACAACCGTTGTCTTAGTGACGTGTTTACCCTGACAACCGTTGTCTTAGTGACGTGTTTACCCTGACAAGCGTTGTCTTAGTGACGTGTTTACCCTGACAACCGTTGTCTTAGTGACGTGTTTACCCTGACAACCGTTGTCTTAGTGACGTGTTTACCCTGACAACGTTGTCTTAGTGACGTGTTTACCCTGACAACCGTTGTCTTAGTGACGTGTTTACCCTGACAACCGTTGTCTTAGTGACGTGTTTACCCTGACAACCGTTGTCTTAGTGACGTGTTTACCCTGACAACCGTTGTCTTAGTGACGTGTTTACCCTGACAACGTTGTCTTAGTGACTGTTTACCCTGACAACGTTGTCTTAGTGACGTGTTTACCCTGACAACCGTTGTCTTAGTGACGTGTTTACCCTGACAACCGTTGTCTTAGTGACGTGTTTACCCTGACAACCGTTGTCTTAGTGACGTGTTTACCCTGACAAGCGTTGTCTTAGTGACGTGTTTACCCTGACAAGCGTTGTCTTAGTGACGTGTTACCCTGACAACCGTTGTCTTAGTGACGTGTTTACCTGACAACCGTTGTCTTAGTGACGTGTTACCTGACAACGTTGTCTTAGTGACGTGTTACCTGACAACCGTTGTCTTAGTGACGTGTTTACCCTGACAACGTTGTCTTAGTGACGTGTTTCCCTGACAACCGTTGTCTTAGTGACGTGTTACCCTGACAACCGTTGTCTTAGTGAGTCTGACGTGTTTGTGAGATGAAACTGCAGGAGGTACGACAGGAGAGCCACGAAAATGATACACAAGGAGACCTTCTGATGTTTTATGAGTGTGTGGTAGAAGAAAGTATAAACACAGAGAGAGAGAGAGAGAGAGAGAGAGAGGAGAGAGAGAGAGAGAGAGAGTAGAGAGAGAGTGAGAGAGAGAGAGATTATTAACAAGTCCTTCAATTTATCGCTCAACACTCGACATCTTATTTAGTCTGAAGGCGGCCACATCATCTTTCTCACGCCCACATGCACTTGAACACGCCCACACACACACGCCCAGTTATAGACACCACATTCACCTGCCCCTCCCTGGCCCACTACCACGCCCACACCAACTACACCCACGCCCACACCAACTACACCCACGCCCAAACCAACTACACCCACGCCCACACCAACTACACCCACGCCCACACCAACTACACACACGCCCACACCAACTACACCCACGCCCACACCAACTACACCCACGCCCACACCAACTACACCCACGCCCACACCAACTACACCCACGCCCACACCAACATGCATATCACTCCATATTACTAATAACAAACGCAAACTCATAAAATGAATGGGAGGAAATCAACTCTGATGCAAGAGAACAGCACCCTCATTTCCTTAGATCAAGAGCCCCTCCCTATCAAGAACCCTTCTTAGCATAAAGACCCCCTCAATAGCATCAAGGATTCCTCAATAGCATCAACACACCCCTCTCTAGCATCAACACACCCCTCACTAGCATCAACATCCCCTCACTAGCATCAACACACCCCTCACTAGCTTCAACATCCCCTCACTAGCATGAACACACCCATCACTAGCATCAACACACCCCTCACTAGCATCAACATACCCTCACTAGCATCAACACACCCCTCACTAGCATCAACACACTCCTCATTAGCATCAACATCCCCTCACTAGCATCAACACACTCCTCACTAGCATCAACACACCCCTCACTAGCATCAACACACCCCTCACTAGCACCAACACACCCCTCACTAGCATCAACACACCCCTCACTAGCATCAACACACCCCTCACTAGCATCAACACACCCTCACTAGCATCAACATCCCCTCACTAGCATCAACACACCCTCACTAGCACCAACACACCTCACTAGCGTCAACATCCCTCACTAGCACCAACACACCCTCCCCTAGCATCAACATCCCTCACTAGCATCAACATCCCTCACTAGCATCAACACACCCTCACTAGCATCAACACACCCTCACTAGCACCAACACCCTCACTAGCATCAACACACCCCTCACTAGCATCAACACACCCCCCCCGCCCCCCAAAAACCCCCCACTGCATCAAACACCCCCCACTAACCCCCACACCCCCACTGCACCAACACACCCTCATTGCATCAAAAACCCCCCATTGCATCAACCACCCCCCACTGCATCAACCAACCCCCCATAGCATCAAAACCCCTGCACCCCAAAAACCCCCACTAGCATCCCCCCCCCCTTTCCCCCCCCCACTGCATCAACACACCCCCCATTTGCATCCCAAAACCCCAAAACCCCCACTAGCTCAACACACCCCCCCCCCACCCCCCAAAACCCAAAAACCCTTTAGCACCAACATCCCCCCATGCATCAACACCCCCCACTAGCATAATTAAACCCCTCATAACCCAAAATCCCCCCACTAGCCCAAACACCCCCCACTGCATCAACACACCCCCCCCTGCACCAAAAACCCTCACTAACCAACACACCCCCCTGCCCAAAACACCCTCACTAGCATCAACATCCCCCATTGCATCAACACACCCCCACTAGCATCAAAAACCCCCCCCCCTTTGCATCAACACCCACTGCACCAACTCCCCCACTAGCATCAAACACCCCTCCTGCAACACACCCCCCCCTAGCATAAAAACCCCCCACTAGCATCCCCCCTCATTGCATCATTTCTCTCTGACCAACATCCCTCATAGCATCAACACACCCCTCACTAACAAAACCCCTACTAGCACCAAAATCCCTCTCACTAGCACCAAAACCCCCCCTAGCATCCCCCCCCTCACTAGCATCAACACCCTCATAGCCCAAAAACCCCCCCTGCACCAACACCCCCCACTGCATCAAACCCCTCACTAGCATCAACACCCCCCTGCCCAAAATCCTCTCACTAGCATCAACACACCCTCATAGCATCAAAATACACATAACACACCCCATTAGCTCATTAACCTCTCTCTAGACCAACACCCTCACTGCATAACACACCCCCTGGGGGCAACACTCCCCCCACTAGCACCAAAACCCCCCCCTAGCACCAACCCCCCCTACTGCACAACAACCCCCTTTGCACCAAACCCCCTCCTTCAAAACCCTCACTAGCATCAAACCCCCTCACTGATAAAACCCCCCCACTACATAACCACCCATAGAAACACACCCCCCCCTGCATCCCCAAAACCCCCCTCCCAAAAACACCCCCCCAACATCAACACAAACCCCCAGAAAATCCCCCCTGATAACACACCCCCCCTGCCCAACCCCTCACTACACAACACACCCCCCACTAGCATCAAAACACCCCCCACTGAAAAACCCCTCCTGCACCAAACATACTAGATCCCCACAACCCTCATAGAAACAACCCCTCACTAGAAACACACCCCCCATGATACTTCCTCATTGCAAACACACCCCCCATAGATAACACACCCCCCACTGCATCAACACCGCTTTTAAAAATCCCCTCATAGATAACAACCCCCACTAGCATCAACACACCCCCACTAGATAACACCCCTCATGCACCTCCTTCATAAAACCAAATCCCATACTACATCAAACATCCCCCCTGCATCAAAAAGATTTTTAAAGGTTTCACAACCCTAATTCGGTCCCGCTAAAACCGGTTCCTGGGCTTAACATCAAAGGGGCCCAGGCGGGAAGCAATGGTTATTCTAAGCCTGGAATTTATGTTTGATACAGTGACCTGGTTCTGTGTTTTTTAGTCATCGGTGGGAATTAGTATTGTTTTTTTTTTTTCCCCTATTTGGTTATTATAAAGGGGCAGGATACTATATGTGTTGTAATACAAATTAAAGACCCCTCCCCGGTCATAAAAAGGACCCCCCACTAGTATAAAATACACCTAATAAAAAACCCCAAAAGGGAAAAAAGGTGTGGTAAAGCCAATGTAAACATTTAGCACTGGCCGACCAATTTTTAAAAAAATTATCGCATTTTAAAAATTTAACACTAAAATTGCCAGATTTAAAATTAACCCCTAATTAAATGCAAATGCTACTTTAAATCTGTTACACAAAATTACAACGTGTAAATACTTTAAGTTCTAATGTAAAAACGCATATTCCCCTTTTGGGAACTGTTAAAGAGGCCCTCCATCCAAATCAATATTTTAAAATTTAAAAAAACCCCACAACCTTTCGTACTGTTAATTTTTATGGTCATAGGAAACCTGATAAATGTTTTGTCTTACATTGTTGACACAACCATCCCGGGTGGTACATTTCCGCATGTGTAAAACAAGCTTGTTAAATGTTTTTACTCTGGGGAAAAAAATGGAGACAAAACCCCCAGGGGGTCTATCCCCCTTATGTTTTAAAAACAAGTTGTTTTAAAATTTTTTGGACATTTCACCCGGGGGTTGCTACACTATTCTATTTTAAAAGTTACATTGGGGAACACCAGCGTGTTGCTACTATTCTATAATGTTACATTTGGAACCCCCAAACAGGGGTTGCTCCTATTCTTATGATAGTTACATTTGGGGAAAACCCGCGTGTTGCTACTATTCTATGATATTTAATTGGGGGGAAACCAGCAGTGTTGCTAACTTTTTTTTGATTTACATTTTGGGAAAACCCGCGGTTTGCCCAAATATTCTTATGATAGTTACATTTGGGGAAAACCAGCAGTGTTTTCCTTTCTATATGATAGTTTTGTGGGAACACCAGCAGTTTTTTAAAATATTTATATGATAGTTAATTGGGGAACCCCAAAAAGTGTTGCTCCTATTCTATATGATGTTACATTGGGGAACACCAGCGTGTTGCTAAAATATTCTATATGATAGTTACATTGGGGAACACCAGCGTGTTTTCTACACTATTCTTTGATGTTACATTGGGGAACACCCGCAGTGTTTTAAAATATTCTATATGATAGTTACATTTGGGAACACCAGGTGTTGCTACACTATTCTATATGTGTTACTTGTGGGAACACCACGTGTTGCTAACTATTCTATTGATAGTTACATTTTGGGGAACACCAGCAGTTTGCTCATATTCTATATGTGGGGTTTCATTGTGGGAACACCCCGCAGTGTTGCTACACTATTCTATAGATAGTTAATTGGGGAACCCAGCAGTTTCTAACTATTTATATGATGTTACATTTGGGGAAAACCAGCAGTGTTGCTACACTATTCTTATGATGTTACATTTGGAACACCCGCTGTTGCTACACTTTTATATGATAGTTACATTTGGGAAAAATTTGCAAACTATTTATATGATGTTAATTGGGGAACAACAGTGTTCTCACTATTCTATATGATAGTTACATTGTGGGAACACCCAGGGTTTCTCACTATTTATATGATAGTTACATTGTAAACCCGCAGTGTTTCTACACTATTCTATATGATGTTACAGGGGAAACCCGCGTGTTGCTAACTATTCTATATGATAGTTACATTGTGGCCCCGCAGTGTTGCTAACTATTTTTAATGATTTACTTGGGGAACACCACGGGGTTGCTCCCATTCTATAATAGTTAATTTTGGGGAAACCCCCCAGTGTGTTTTCACTATTCTATATGATAGTTACATTTGGGGAAAACCAGCAGTGTTGCTCATTTTATTCTATATGATAGTTACATTGGGGAACACCAGCAGTGTTGCTACACTTTCTTATGATAGTTACATTGTGGGAACAAAAGGCTAGCTGTGTTTGACTGTTATATTCCATCACCCAGGATGGGGATTCCTGTCATATTGATGAATCAATATACAGAAGTAATGTATATTGATTATAAAGTTGAAAACCAAGATTCAGAATTTATACACAGATCTTGTTGAATGCACCCGCAAAACAAGTGGTATATACGGAAATATTGCCAGGAGGATTCGAACCAACGATGGCAGCTGTTGACGAGTGTGGGAGAAGAGGAGGCGCGGAGGCTAGGAAACGGGGGAGTTAGGCCCAGGGCAAGAAGGCAAACACAAGTTCTTGAAAAGGGAAAAAAAGCAAGAAAGGGGGCAAAAAGGGGGAAGGGAAGGAGAAGAGGGAGGGTTTAAGACAAGGAGAGGAAGAGATTTCATACGGAAGGACAAGGGGAAAGAGGAGAGCAATAAAGGGGCAAGGGAAAGGGGCAGAGATTAGAGAGATGAAGGAGAGGGGGAAGGAAGGAGAGAAGCAGGGAGGGTAGACGGAGAGCTGGCCAAGGTCCAGCATCCAGCAAGTTTGCCAGGCACCAGGAACAGTACCAGCAGTGTGTGTGTACTCACCTAGTTAGGTTGCAGGGGTCAGCATAGCTCCTGGCCCCGCCTCTTCCTGGTAGCTACTAGGCCCATTCTTTCCCTGTTCCAACAGCTTTATCGTGTCCCTTCCTAAAGGTATGTATGGATTCTGCCACTACATCACTTTTACAGATTGTTCCACTTCCCGACAACTCTATGGCTGAAGAAATACATCTCTGTGACTCATCTGAGTTTCATCCAGTTGTGACCTTGTTGCTGTGTCCCATCTCTGTCCCTGTCCACTTTGTCAATTCCTTCCCAGTATTTTATACGTCGCTATCAAGTCTCTATTCTCCTGTCCTCCAGTGTCGTCAGGTTTAGTTCCCTTGACCTTCTCGAAGGACATACTTTGGTTCTTAACTTTCCTCGTAGGACATACCTATTGCTTTAACCTCTCTGTAGGACATACTTGGCTTTAATCCTTCTCTCGTAGGACACACTCTTGGCTCCTTTAACCTTCTCCTCGTAGGACATACCCCTTGCCTCCTTAACCTCTCGTAGGACATACTACTCAGCCCTGGACAGTCTTGTTGCAAACTTTTGCAGTTTTCTAATTTCTTTACGTGTTTGACCAGGTGTGGGTTCCAGACTGGTGGTGCATATACCAATATGGTCCTGACGTGTGTGTGTGTGTGTGTACCAAGACAGGGACACATACTCCTACCAACACATTCTCCCTGTCCCCCAGCAGGATAATGGCACAGAAAACTTGTCTCTAACACACTCCCTTCCCCTGTTTCTCTCATTAGGTACCCTGAGTGCCCTGGTCAAATAGCAGTAGGTACCCTGCAGTGTTGAGTGTTGTGGATGACATCCTGGGTCAGAGGACATAATAATAATATAACTAATAATAATAATAATAATAATAATAATAATAATAATTATAATAATAATAATAATAATATCTTTATTTACTACCAGTACATGTACAAGGTATACAGACCATAGCTGACATCAATGACATACTACTATATAGAAAGACCCTTGTTATGCTGAGCATTTCCGCAAATTAGGTCAGTTTTTTCCCAGGATGGACTCCACACAAAATGCGTGACAAAATAATAACAGGAAAAGTTGGTAGATGGATCTATAATTTCCTAACAAATAGAACACAAGAGTAATAGTAAACAGAGTAAAGTCAGAGACGGCTACAGTAAAAAGCTGTTCCACAAGGCACAGTATTTGCTCCCATCCTGTTCCTCATCCTCATATCTGACATAGAGATGTAAGCCACAGCACCGTGTCTTCCTTTGTGGATGACACCCGAATTGCCATGGCAGTGTCTTCCATCGACGACACTGCAAGACTCCAAACAGACATCAACCAAATGTTTAAATGGGCTGCAGAAAACAATATGAAGTTCAATGATGAGAAATTTCAACTACTCAGATATGGAAAACTTGAGGAAATTAAAACTTTATCAGAGTATAAACAAATTCTAACCACACAATAGAGCGAAAACTAATGTGAAAGACCTGGGAGGATAACGTCAAGAGGATCTCACTTTCAAAGACCACAACAATGTATCTACCACATCTGCTAGAAAAATGATAGGATGGATAATGAGAACCTTCAAAACTAGGGACGCCAAGCCCATGATGATTCTCTTCAAATCGCTTGTTCTCTCTAGGCTGGAATACTGCTGTACACTAACTGCCACCTTCAAGACAAGTAAAATTGCTGACCTGGAGAACGTACAAAGAACTTTCACGACACACATAAGTACGATAAGGCACCGAAATTACTGGGAACGGTTGAGTCCTTGATTTGTATTCCTTGAATGCAGGCGAGAAATATACATAGTAATATACACTTGGAAAATCATAGAGGCATTAGTACCAAACTTGTACACGGAAATCACTTCTACGAAAGTAAAAACTGCCAGGAGATGCAACATTCCCCAATGAGAAGCAGGCGCCACGAGTGCACTGAGAGACAACACAATGTCTGGGGCCAAGACTGTTCAACTGCCTTCCAGCATAAATAAGGGGATTACCAATAGACCCCTGAATGTCTTCGAGTGCCCTGGCTGTCCTAAAGACCCTGGCTGTCTTCAGAACACTTGACTATCAAGACCCTGGCTGTCTTCAAAACCCCTGGCTGTCTTCAAGATCCCTGGTTGTCTTCAAGACCCCTAGTTGTCTTCAAGACCCTGGTTGTCTTCAAGACCCCTGGCTGTCTTCAAGACCCCCGGCTGTCTTCAAGACCCCTAGTTGTCTTCAAGACCCCTGGCTGTCTTCAAGATCCCTGGTTGTCTTCAAGACCCATAGTTGTCTTCAAGACCCCTGGCTGTCTTCAAGACCCCTGGTTGTCTTCAGGACCCTTGATTGTCAAGACCCCTGTCTTCAACACCCCTGGCTGTCTTCAAGACCCCTAATTGTCTTCAAGATCCCTGGTTGTCTTCAAGACCCCTAGTTGTCTTCAAGACCCCTGGCTGTCTTCAGTACCCTTGACTGTCAAGACCCCTGGCTGTCTTCAAGACCCATGACTGTCTTCAAGACCCATTGCTGTCTTCAAGAATCCTGGTTGTCTTCAAGACCCCTAGTTGTCTTCAAGACCCCTAGTTGTCCTCAAGACCCCTGGTTGTCTTCAAGGCCCCTGGTTGTCTTCAAGACCCCTGGTTGTCTTCAAGACCCTTGGTTCTCTTCAAGACCCCTGGCTGTCTTCAAGACCCCTAGCTGTCTTCAAGATCCCTGGTTGTCTTCAAGACCCCTAGTTGTCTTCAAGACCCATGGCTGTCTTCAAGACCCCTGGTTGTCTTTAGGACCCCTGGCTGTCCTCAAGACCCCTGGCTGTCTTCTGAACCCCCTGTCTTAAGGGCCTCTTGCTGTCTTCAAGACCCCTGGCTGTCTTCACGACCCCTACCTGTCATCAAGACCCCTGGTTGTCTTCAGGACCCCTTGCTGTCTTCACGACCCCTACCTGTTATCAATACCTCTAGTTGTCTTCAAGACCTCTGGCTGTCTTCAGGACCTCTGGTTGTCTTCAACACTCCTGGTTGTCTTCAAGACCCCTGGTTGTCTTCAAGACCCCTGGTTGTCTTCAAGATTCCTGGTTGTCTTCAAGACCCCTGGTTGTCTTCAAGACTCCTCGTTGTCTTCAAGATCCCTGGTTGTCTTCAAGACCCCTAGTTGTCTTCAAGACCCCTGGCTGTCTTCAAGATCCCTGGTTGTCTTCAAGACCCCTAGTTGTCTTCAAGACCCCTGGCTGTCTTCAAGACCCCTGGTTGTCTTCAGGACCCTTGACTGTCAAGACCCTGTCTTCAAGACCCCTGGCTGTCTTCAAGACCTCCTAATTGTCTTCAAGATCCCTGGTTGTCTTCAAGACCCCTGGCTGTCTTCAGGACCCTTGACTCTCAAGACCCCTGGCTGTCTTCAAGACCCCTGACTGTCTTCAAGAACCCTGGCTGTCTTCAAGAATCCTGGTTGTCTTCAGGACCCCTTGCTGTCTTCACGACCCCTACCTGTTATCAATACCTCTAGTTGTCTTCAAGACCTCTGGCTGTCTTCAGGACCTCTGGTTGTCTTCAAGACTCCTAGTTGTCTTCAAGACCCTGGTTGTCTTCAAGACCCTGGCTGTCCTCAAGACCCTGGTTGTCTTCAAGTCCCTGGTTGTCTTCAAGACCCTGGTTGTCTTCAAGACCCTTGGTTCTCTTCAAGACCCTGGCTGTCTTCAAGACCCCTGACTGTCTTCAAGATCCCTGGTTGTCTTCAAGACCCCTAGTTGTCTTCAAGACCCCTGGCTGTCTTCAAGACCCCTGGTTGTCTTTAAGACCCCTGGCTGTCCTCAAGACCCCTGGCTGTCTTCTGAACCCCTGTCTTAAGGGCCGCTGGCTGTCTTCAAGACCCCTGGCTGTCTTCACGACCCCTACCTGTCATCAAGACCCCTGGTTGTCTTCAGGACCCCTGGCTGTCTTCACGACCCCTACCTGTTATCAATACCTCTGGTTGTCTTCAAGACCTCTGGCTGTCTTCCGACCTCTGGTTGTCTTCAACACTCCTGGTTGTCTTCAAGACCCCTGGTTGTCTTCAAGACCCTGGTTGTCTTCAAGATTCCTGGTTGTCTTCAAGACCCCTGGTTGTCTTCAAGACTCCTCGTTGTCTTCAAGATCCCTGGTTGTCTTCAAGACTCCTACTTGTCTTCAAGACCCTGGTTGCCTTCAAGACTCCTGGTTGTCTTCAAGACTCTTTGCTGTCTTCAAGACTCCTAGTTGTCGTCAAGACTCCTGGTTGTCTTCAAGATCCCTGGTTGTCTTCAAGACTCCTGGTTGTCTTCAAGACCCTGGTTGTCTTCAGGACTCCTGGTTGTCTTCAAGACTCCTGGTTGTCTTCAAGACCCTAGTTGCCTTCAAGACTCCTGGTTGTCTTCAAGACCCTGGCTGTCTTCAAGACTCCTAGTTGTCTTCAAGACCTCTGGTTGTCTTCAAGATCCCTGGTTGTCTTCAAGAACCCTGGTTGTCTTCAAGACTCCTAGTTGTCTTCAAGACTCGTGGTTGTCTTCAAGATCCCTGGCTGTCTTCAAGACTCTGGTTGTCTTCAAGACCCTGGTTGTCTTCAAGATCCTGGTTGTCTTGAAGACCTCTGGCGTCTTCAAGACCACTGGCTGTCTTCAAGACCCCTGGTTGTCTTCAAGACCCTGGTTGTCTTCAAGACCCTGGTTGTCTTCAAGACTCCTGGTTGTCTTCAAGACCCCTGGTTGTCTTCAAGACCCTGGTTGTCTTCAAGACCCCTGGTTGTCTTCAAGACTCCTGGTTGTCTTCAAGACCCTAGTTGTCTTCAAGACTCCTGGTTGTCTTCAAGACCTCTGGCTGTCTTCAAGACCCTGGCTGTCTTCAAGACCCTGGTTGTCTTCAAGACGCCTGGTTGTCTTCAAGACCCTGGTTGTCTTCAAGACCCCTGGTTGTCTTCAAGACCCTGGTTGTCTTCAAGACCCCTGGTTGTCTTCAAGATCCCTGGTTGTCTTCAAGACCCTGGTTGTCTTCAAGACTCCTGGTTGTCTTCAAGACCCCTGGTTGTCTTCAAGACCCTGGTTGTCTTCAAGACTCTGGTCGTCTTCAAGATCCCTGGTTGTCTTAAAGACCCTGGTTGTCTTCAAGCCCCCTGGTTGTCTTCAAGACTCCTGGTTGTCTTCAAAACCCTGGTTGTCCTCAAGACCCCTGGCTTTCTTCAAGAAGGCGCTGGACAGACACTTAAAGTTAGTACCTGATCAGCCGGCCTGTGGTTCCTACGTCGGTTTACGTGCGGCCAGCAGTAACAGCCTGGTTGATCAGACCCTGATCCACCACGAGGCTTGGTCTCAGACCGGGCCGTGGGGGCGTTGACCCCAAGACCATCTCCAGGTAAACTCCAGGTAGGTAGACACCAGTCCAACACCCTGGTACCTACTTACTGCTAGGTGAGCAGTGACAGCAGGTGTAAGGTGACTACACCCAGGTACCTACTTACTGCTAGGTGAGCAGTGACAGCAGGTGTAGGTGACTAACACCCAGGTACCTACTTACTGCTAGGTGAGCAGTGACAGCAGGTGTAAGGTAACTAACACCCAGGTACCTACTTACTGCTAGGTGCGCAGTGACAGCAGGTGTAAGATAACTAACACCCAGGTACCCTAATTACGCTAGGTGCGCAGTGACAGTAGGTGTAAGGTAACTAACACCCAGGTACCTACTTACTGCTAGGTGCGCAGTGACAGCAGGTGTAAGGTAACTAACACCCAGGTGACCTACTTACTGCTAGGTGCGCAGTGACAGCAGGTGTAAGGTAACTAACACCCAGGTACCTACTTACTGCTAGGTGCGCAGTGACAGCAGGTGTAAGGTAACTAACACCCAGGTACCTACTTTTCTGCTAGGTGCGCAGTGACAGTAGGTGTAAGGTAACTAACACCCAGGTACCTACTTACTGCTAGGTGGGAGTGACAGCAGGTGTAAGGTAACTAACACCCAGGTACCTACTTACTGCTAGGTGCGCAGTAACAGCAGGTGTAGGTAACTAACACCCAGGTACCTACTTACTGCTAGGTTCGCAGGACAGCAGGTGTAAGGTAACTAACACCCAGGTACCTACTACTGATAGGTGCGCAGTGAAAGCAGGTGTAAGGTAACTAACACCCAGGTACCTACTTACTGTTAGGTGTGCAGTGACAGCAGGTGTAAGGTAACTAACACCCAGGTACCTACTTACTGCTAGGTGCGCAGTGACAGCAGGTGTAAGGTAACAACACCCAGGTACCTACTTACTGCTAGGTGAGCAGTGACAGCAGGTATAAGGTAACTAACACCCAGGTACCTACTTACTGCTAGGTGCGCAGTGACAGCAGGTGTAAGGTAACTACACCAGGTACCTACTTACTGCTAGGTGCGCAGTGAAAGCAGGTGTAGGTAACTAACACCCAGGTACCTACTTACTGCTAGGTGCGCAGTGACAGCAGGTGTAAGGTAACTAACACCCAGGTACCTACTTACTGCTAGGTGCGCAGTGAAAGCAGGTGTAAGGTAACTAACACCCAGGTACCTACTTACTGCTAGGTGCGCAGTGACAGCAGGTGTAAGGTAACTAACACCCAGGTACCTACTTACTGCTAGGTGAGCAGTGACAGCAGGTGTAAGGTGACTAACACCCAGGTACCTACTTACTTCTAGGTGAGCAGTGACAGCAGGTGTAAGGTAACTAACACCCAGGTACCTACTTACTGCTAGGTGAGCAGTGACAGCAGGTGTAAGGTGACTAACACCCAGGTACCTACTTACTTCTAGGTGAGCAGTTACAGCAGGTGTCTTAAGGAAACACGGCTTGATTTTTCCAGCCGTACCGGGGATCGAACCTGGACAGTGTGAGGTGAGTGCGCTACCAACCCAGCTACGGGAATAAGCCACATTAATGGGATTCCTAACCCAAATAAAATCTTCCTCTTTTCCCCCCTCTTCGTCCATTCTTTATCTTGCTCCTCCTCCTGCTCCTGCTCCTGCTCCTGCTCCTGCTCCTGCTCCTGTTCCAGCGCGCCAGCAGCACCCTTGCTAGCCTGCTCCCGCCCTGCTGTTGCTGCTGCTCAGCTCCTGCAGCAGCTGCAGCAGCAGCAGCAGCACCCTTTGTTGCTGCAGCAGCAGCAGCAGCCTGCTGCACCCTTGTTTCCCAGCAGCAGCAGCAGCAGCTGCAGCGCAGCTGCTGCGCAGCTGCTGTTGCTCCTGGCTGCTGCTGCTGCCTGAGCAGCCTGGCTGCTGAGCTGCAGCAGCAGCAGCAGCAGCTGTGCAGCTGCGCTTGCTGCAGCGCTGCTGCTGCAGCAGCTGACCCTTGGTGCAGCCAGCAGCAGCTGCTTGCTGCTGCTGCTGCTCCTGCTGCTGCTGCTGCTGCTGCTGCTGTGCTGCGCTCCTGCTGCTGCTGCGCTGCTGCCGTTGCCGCTGCTGCTGCTGCTGCTGCTGCTGCTGCTGCCCTGCTGCTGCTCCTGCTTGCTGCTGCTGCTGCTGCTGCTGTGCTCCTGCTGCTGCTGCTGCTGCTGCTGTTCTGTCCTGCTGCTGCTGTGCTGCTGCTGCTGCTGCTGCCAGCTCCTGCTGCTCTGTTGCTGCTCCTGTTGCTGCTGTTCCTGCTGCTGCTGTCCCTTGCTGCTCCTGTTGCTGCTCCTGCTGCTGCTCCTGCTGCTGCTCCTGCTGCTGCTCCTGCTGCTCTCCTGTTGCTGCTCCTGTGCTGCTCCTGCTCCTGCTGCTCCTGCTGCTCCCTCCTGCTGCTGCTCCTGTGCTGCTCCTGCTGCTGCAGCAGCAGCTGCAGCAGCTGCAGCCTGCGCTGCAGCTGCTGCTCCTGCTGCTGCTCCTGCTCTGCTGATCCTGTTCCTGCTGCTTGCTCCTGCCCCTGCTCCTGTGCCCTGCTCCTTCCTCCTGCTGCTCCTCCTCCTGCTCCTCTTCCTGCTCCTCCTCCTGCTCCTCCTCCCCCTTTGCTCCTGCTCCTGCTGCTCCTGCCCTCCTCCTGCCCCCTGCTGCTCCTCCTCCTGCTCCTGCTCCTGCTCTCCTCCTGCTCCTGCTCCTCCTCCCTCCTGTTTCCTAGCCTTGCCCTCCTTTCCTGCTCCTGTTTCCTTCCCTCCTCCTGCTCCTGCTCCTTTCCCTTTCCTGTTCCTGTTCCCTTTCCTGCTCCTGCTTCCTGCTGCTCCTGCTCCTGTTTCCTTCCTGCTCTCCTGCTCCACTTTTACGTGTGCTGCTCAAAACCCCTATTACAATTATCCGTAATCAGGGAAAGCGCTAATCCGCAGGAGCTCACACAACGCCTGGGCAATGGGAGGTAATTAGGCGTCATCTGATTGGTTTAAAGTCTATCTACTACACGAGGTTCACTCAAGGCTACATGGTTTATTAATGGGGTTTAAAGCCATCTGCTACACGAGGGTCATTAATGGTGCATGGTTGGTTAATGGGGTTTAAAGCCTATCTACTACAGGGTAATATAGCATGTTTTATATGATAGTATCTGATAGTCATGGTAGTATGATAGTATTGATAGTACATGGTAGTATGATAGTATCTGATAGTACATTGTAGCATATGATAGTACATGACAGTACATGGTAGTATATGACAGTACCTGATAGTACCTGATAGTACATTATAGTACTTGATAGTACATGGTGGTATATGAAGGTATTTGCTAGTACATGGTGGTACGATAATACATAAATGTCAATACTTAATAGTACATGATAGTACAAGATAGTACATGATAGTATACATGAAAAACAGAAAGCATAATATTTTAGAGTCCACATCAGCAGAGAATACTACTACACTATCTGCAGTACTATTCTACATCCAGATGGCAGAGGTGAGCATAATTTGAAATATTTATCTTCATCTTCTGTGTGTGTTTTCATACCTATTTGTGGTTGCATGGGTCGAGTCATGGTCATAGTGGGGGGGAGGTAAGCAGGTACTCCTAGGGGAAACCCCGCTGTACCGGTCCTGCTTACACCATCCTTGCTCACCTCACTCTGCCTGCACCTAACCCTGTTCACTATTCTATCTCTCATTCTCTGTGTCTCCTTCAAGTGTTTTTGTCTCTTTGTTTCCCTTACAGTGTTCTCCATCTTCAGTGTTCATCCTTTGTCTCCTTAAGAACATAAGAAAGGAGGAACACTGCAGCAGGCCTGTTGGCCTCAATAGGCAGGTCCTTTACAATTTCCCTCCCCCTAATGAGCTACCTCAAGAAATAAGCTTTGATAATTCTATTTACCATGTGCAATTCCCATCAAAACCAACCCCTCACTCATGAATTTGTCCAACCTAATTTGAAACTACCTAAGGTCCTAGCTTTTACAACCCTACTAGGCAGACTGTTCCACTATCAACTACCCTATTTCAAACCAATACTTTCCTATATCCTTTCTAAATCTAAACTTATCTAACTTGAATCCATTATTGCGGGTTCTCTTGGAGAGATATCCTCAAGACCCCTTTTTTATATCCCTTTGTTAATACCATTTTCCACTTATATACCTCGATCATGTCTTCCCCATTCTACGTCTTACAAGTGAATGTAATTTAAGGGTCTTCAATCTTTTCTTCATACGGAAGATTTCTAATGCTATTAACTTTTGTCATTATACGCTGAATGTTTTCTAACGAATTAATATCCATTCTGTAATATGGAGACCAGAACTGAGCTGCGTAATCTAGGTGAGGCCTTACTAATGATGTGCAAAGCTGTAATAAACCTCTTGACTTCTGTTGCTAACACTTCTTGATATAAATCCCGTAATCTATTTGCCTTATTACGTACGCTTAGGCATTGTTTGGTTTAAGGTTGCTGCTTACCATCACCCCAAGTCCTTCTCGCAATCTGTATGGCTAAGTTCTATGTTATTTAACTTATAAGGTTTGTTATGGACACTCCTGAGCTTCAGAACCTTGCATTTATCTACATTGAACTGCATCTGCCACTTTTCTGACCACGAATATTTGTCTAAATCCTCCTGAAGTTCCTTTACATCTACTTAGAATCAATTATCCTACTATTTCGTGTCATCGGCGAATTTGCTTTATTCACTATAATTTCATCAAGGTTATTATATTATAAACAATACTGCCTAAACTGATCCCTGTGAACACCACTTGTTACAGATCCCCACTCGATTTAACTATTTATGCACACTTTCTGTTCCTTTAGTGAGCTATGACTGATCATACAGCATTTTTATTTATTTTTATTTTTTAATAATATTTACATTAATTTTTAATTTATTTTTAATATTTATTAATTTTATTTATATTTTATAATATTTTTTTTATATTTTATTTTTAATTTCTTAATATTCATTATATTTATTAATATTTAATTATTTTAATTTTTTTATTAATATTAATTATTTTTTTTATTTTAATTTAATTTTTTTATATTTTTTATTTTTTACTAATATTTTTATTTAATATTTTATTTATTTTACATTATTTTATTTACTTATAAATTATATATTTTACATTAATATTTTTAATTTTTTTTTTCATTTAATTTTTTTTTATATTTATTATCTAATTTTTACTATTTTATTAATATTCTTACATTTTCATTAATATTTTAATTTAATTTTTTCATTTAATATTTCATTTAATATTTTATTTATTTTTAATATTTTTTATTTTTTACATTTAATATTTTTTACTTATTTTTTATAATATTTTACATTTAATATTTTTTAATTTAATATTTTAATTTAATTTTCATTTAAATTTTTATAATATTTCATTTTATTTTTATTTATTTTCATTTAATATTTTACATTATTTTTTTTTATTTTTATTTTATTTTTATTTAATATTTTTAATTTTTATTTATTTTATTTAATATTTTTCTTTATTTTATTAATTTTTTTTAATTTATATTTTCATTTAATTTAATTTATTTTTTTTTCTTACATTATTATTATTTATTTTTATTTTCTAAATTTATTATTTTATTTTTATATATTTTTTTTTATTTTTAAATTATTATTTTTTATTTTTTTATTTAATATTTTATTATTAATTATTTTAATATTTCATAAATTTATTATTTTTATTTTTTCTAATTATGAGTTTACTTTTAATAGTCTTGTTACTTATCAATACTTTACTAAATTTCTAATAACATATTCATTTTATTATCAATACTTACATATCTTTACTACTCTTACTTTATCATTTACTATTTACTATTTTACATTCTTTATTATCTTTACTTTACATTTATTATATTTCTTACATTTATCTATTTCATTTTACATTTATCTTTTCATTTCATTATTTACATTTATCATTTTTACATTTATTTATTTATTTTATATTTATTCTATTTATTTTTTTATTTTAATTTATTTATTCTTTACATTTATTCTATTTTCTTTACATTTATTCTATTTACTTATATTTATTCTATTACTTTTTATATTTATTCTATTCTTTTACATTTATTCTATTTACTTTACATTTATTCTATTTTCTTTACATTTATTTATTTCTTTACATTTATTCTATATCATTTTTACTATTTATTTTTATTTTTACATTTATTCTACTTTCATTTTACATTTATTCTATTTTACTTTACATTTATTTTATTTTCTTTACATTTTCTCATTTACTTTACATTTATTCTTTTCTTACATTTATTCTATTTTCTTTACATTTATTATTTTATACATTTAATATTTTTATTACATTTAATATTTTCTTACATTTAATATTTTACATTTATATTTACTTTTCTTACATTTAATATTTTTTTACATTTAATATTTTCTTTATATACTTTTTTACATTTAATATTTTCTTTATATTTAATATTATTTAATTAATATTTTCTTTTACATTTATTATACTTTTTACATTTATATTTTTTACATTTAATATTTTTTTACTTTAATATTTTTACATTTAATATTTTTTACATTTATTATTTTTTACATTTAATATTTTCTTTTACATTTATTATATTTTCTTTTACATTTAATATTTTCTTTACTATATTTTACATTAATATTTTTACATTTAATATTTTCATATTAATTTTCTTACATTTAATATTTTTACATTTAATATTCTTTATATTTTACTAATTTTTTACATTAAATTTTCTTTACATTTAATTTATTTTCATTTAATTTTTAATTTAATATTTTTTACATTTAATTTTCACTATATTTCTTTACATTAATATTTCTTTACATTTAATTATATTTTACTTATTCTTTACTAATTTTCTACATTTAATATTTTCTTTACATTTAATATTTTTACATTTAAATTTTTTTCATTAATATTTTTTACATTTAATATTTTTACATTAATACTTTTTCATTTATATTCTTATATATTACTTTTACATTTAATACTTTTTACTTTAATATTTCTTTACATTAATATTTTCTTAATTAATATTTACTTTACATATTATACTTTTTATTAATATTTTCTTTACATTTAAATTTTTTACATTTAATATTTCTTTATATTTAATATTCTTTACATTTAATATTTTCTATTTACTTTCTTTACATTTAATATTTTTTACATTTATATTTTTCTATAATATTTCTTTATCATTTAAAATTTTCATAATTTACTATTTTCTTTAATATTTTCTTTTACTTTAATATTTTTCATTTTACTTTTTCATTTATAATTTATTTCATTATACTTTATTTATTTTCTTTATATTTTTTATATTTTATTTACATTTATATTTTCTTTATTTTACATTTAATATTTTCTTTACATTTAATATTTTTACATTTATATTTTTTACATTTATATTTACTTATTTTTATTTAATATTTCTTTACATTTAATATTTTCTTACATTTAATATTTTTTATTTAATATTTTCTTTTTATTCATTTTTTTTTTTTTTTTTTTTTTTTTTTTTTTTTTTTTTTTTTTTTTTTTTTTTTTTTTTTTTTTTTTTTTTTTTTTTTTTTTTTTTTTTTTTTTTTTTTTTTTTTTTTTTTTTTTTTTTTTTTTTTTTTTTTTTTTTTTTTTTTTTTTTTTTTTTTTTTTTTTTTTTTTTTTTTTTTTTTTTTTTTTTTTTTTTTTTTTTTTTTTTTTTTTACATTTATATCTTTCTTTACATTTATTCTTTACATTTAATATTTCTTTACATTTAATATTTTATATTTTTACATTTAATTTTTTATTTAATATTTTTTACATTTATATCATTTTTCTTACTATATTTCTTTACATTTATTCTTTAATTTAATATTTTACTTATATTTTCATATTTAATATTTTCTTACATTTAATATTTTTTACATTATTCATTTCTTTATTTATATTTTTCATTTTTATTCCTCACACTATCCCACTACCCTCACAGGACAGTGTGCTAACCACTGGGCCATGGCAGCCTAACAAGGTGCATCTTACTAGGTATATTTCTATACCACAGAGGATGGTTAGTAAGTAGTTCAGCTAGTACCGGGGATCGAACCATGGACCTCAGTGTGTAAGTTGAGTGCGCTACCAACCCAGCTACAAGAGACACATTAGAGGATATGTCACAGGAGAAATGTGTTCAGTGTCCTTCAAGACATGAGAAATGTCATCAGTCTTAATTAGGACTGAAGCCCCTCGTGATGAAACCTTTCCTTTAATAGATGCTCACACACCCATCACAGCCTGGTTGACCAGGCACCTGGTGCAGATGGTGACACCAATATTTCTGACATCTGCTGTGACCTGGGATCTACCTGTGACCTGAGAACCTTCACAGCAAGTGCAATAAACCGGTTTTAGTTCCTTGACCTGTACTCCCTGGATCGCAGGCAAGAAAGATACATCATAATTTACACCTGGAAAATCCTAGAGGAACTGCACACGGAAATCACTCCCTACGAAAGCAAAAGACTCGGCAGACGATGCAACATTCCCCCAATGAAGAGCAGGGGTGCCACTAGCACGTTGAAAGACAATACAATAAGTGTCAGGGGCCCAAGATGGTTCAACTGCCTCCCAGCATACATAAGGGGGATTACCAATAGACCCCTGGCTGTCTTCAAGACCCCTGGTTGTCTTCAAGACCTCTGGCTGTTTTCAAGATACCTGGTTGTTTTCAAGACCCCTGGTTGTCTTCAAGACTCCTGGTTGTCTTCAAGACCCCTGGGTGTTTTCCAGACCACTGGTTGTCTTCAAGACCCCTGGTTGTCTTCAAGACCCCTGGGTGTTTTCAAGACCACTGGCTGTCTTCAAGACCCCTGGCTGTCTTCAAGACCCCTGGTTGTCTTCAAGACCCCTGGCTGTCTTCAAGACCCCTGGTTGTCTTCAAGACCCCTGGTTGTCTTCAAGACCCCTGGGTGTTTTCAAGACCACTGGCTGTCTTCAAGACCCCTGGCTGTCTTCAAGACCCCTGGTTGTCTTCAAGACCCCTGGCTGTCTTCAAGACCCCTGGCTGTCTTCAAGACCTCTGGCTGTCTTCAAGACCTCTGGCTGCCTGAAGAATTTCCTAATAGTTCCTTACCGACTGAAAGACAGTATCTAGCTCTTGAGCAATATGTTTGTTCTCACAGCTTGTATCAAGAGAGTTATAACAGTGCTGCAGAATGTGAAGTTCAGATTCAGTCCTTATAGCTTTGTGCATTACTTATTAATGTTGCCGAGCGGTATGGCACTAGTAAAACTGTCACTCCTGTCTGGAATCCAGTCATAATTGCACACAGGATAGTGTACTATCCCTGTGATGGCTCTTGTTCAAGTGGTAGTTCCTCTCCAGGGGACGCCTTGTTGAAGAAAGACTGCTTGCAATGAGTTATGCCATCTCTTGCTGATGTCTAGTAGCTAGTGCTACTAGAGTGTCTGTTGTTGTTGTGTTCCAGATAGTGATATTATCCTAGTTGACAGTAAATCCTTGCAAGTAAATCGTTGTTTGTCGAGCAATTATTATATGTTGTAAGAGATAGTAGATCCGTTTCTCCCTTGCTAGTATTTCATGTTATCTATTTCACCCGGGGAGAGTCCTTCCACTCCACCGAGCCTGTTCATTCCTTCAGTAGGAAAGTGATCCCAGTCCTTAGTTACATAAAGAAAACTCAGTTTAAGAGATTCTTTGCATTTTCTAGCCGAGTCCTTACTAAGGCTGAACGCAATTATACAGTTACGCAAATCCAATGTAGTTGCTGATGCCTTGTCGCGTCATGTCAGTGTAGTAACTGCTGATCCTCCATTTAGTGCTGAGGATGTAAAGACTGCTCAAAGAACAGATCCCATGTGGTCTGGTGAGATTCGATTCCTGCTCCAGGAAGACCTTATTCTCTCTGTGAAGCCACCAGCACCCATCAGTGACTTTGTCATGAACCAAGAATTACTGTATCGCACTACCGAGCTGGGTAATCCTAGTAGAAGAGTATACCAGTTAGTAATTCCACAGTCACTAGTGAAAGTAGCCTTGCAGCTAGTTCACGATGTACCAGATGTTGCACATCCTGGTATGGATCGTTCTGTGAAACAAGCCAGATTGAAATACTTTTGGCCTCGTATGTCCACTGATATTATTGAGTATGTTAAGAAATGTAGTGTCTGTATGAAACATAAAGGTAATGTCACTGGTCCTAATCCAATCCAAATCTTTCCTACTACTAGTGAGCCATGGGAAAGAGTTGCACTAGATCTGTTGACCAACTTCCAATGTTCCCTCAGTGGAAACAAACATCTGTGTTTGATGGTCGATCATTTCACCAGATATTGTGAGTTAGTGCCTATTGCAGATAAGACTGCCGAAACAGTAGCAAAAGCATTCAAGGAACGTATAATCTGCAGACATACCACTCCTAAGTCCCTCATAACAGATAATGGAGGTGAATTTTGTAATGAGATCCTAGAAAACTTTTGTACATTATACAAGATTACAAAATCAACCATTGTTCCGCACCATCCTGCCAGTAATGGGTTAGCAGAAAGAACTAATAAGAAAATCCTTGACGTCTTGAGAGCTACCATCAATCCCAATAGTGTAACCTGGGATAAAGTCATTCCTGATGTTCAATGTGCCATAAATTCTGCTTTTAACGCTTCTATAGGTGATACCCCACACTATGCACTGTACGGTGTCGATAAGCGTTTACCTTATGAACTGTTATATTCTAATCCAAAACCGACTTACAATCCTGATTATTTTGTAGCAGTTCGTACCAGTCAAGCTCAGAGTGTTTTCACACGAATTCGTGAAACACTTCATAAGTCAACAGCAGAATTTACTAGAGTAACCAATACTCAAGCTAAACCAACTAAAGTTCAAGTAGGTTCCAGAGTCATGTTGTTTAATTTTAACAAAACTTCAGCAATGCCAAAACTTGACCAAAAGTTTGTCGGTCCTTATAGAGTAGTCAAACATATTAATGGCAATAAGTATAAAGTTAGAGAAATTAGTACGGGTCAGTTTAAAGAATCACATTTAGATCATATGAAATTAGTATGCGATAATGACGAAGTCCCTGATAACCATGCCAATCAGATAAACGAGACAGAATCTGATAATTCTCCTGTTGCTGTACCCTCTACCTCTAATGATCAGTCAGATCAACCTGAATGTCGTTATTCCCTACGTACACGACAAGTGTTGAGAAATCCTCAAGTATCATTTGTGGATACCAGTGTAGATCCTCCTCAATCAGAAGTTGAGTTACCTATTGTAACAGAGTTTGATCCACCCAGAGATGATAATTATACAGCCTATATCAATCTCACCCTAGCAGAGTTGGGGTTAAATGTAAATAACCTGTATAGATAAATAATGTAGTAAGTGTCCAACTGAGTGTTATAATATCAACTTAGTATTATTCAGAATTTTTTTTTAATGTGTTCACGTTCTCTCCGAATTCTGAGAATTAACAGTATAGATTTGAGTGCACCAGATCTACCTTGTCTGTTAATCACTACCTTCTTGTAAATATATTTCCTCAGAATTCGTAGATCACATGAAGACAGATTCGATCGATCGAAGAAAATCCTTTTTTTTATCTCTTTTATCATGACTTTCTAGAAATGAGCTCATTTAATTAATTAATTCCTATGTATCATGATATATCATATAGTAATGTAGTTTGTTTTCCGTCACGATAATATCCATGTGAAGTATGATGTTCAACTGTTGTGTACTTTGACATTGTATAGAATCAGCTGAGAGTCGTACGCCTGTTGTCCTTAGTTTGTATAGATGTATGTCGAGACGACATACGTAACATGACCGAGCTGTACGGTTTGTACTTCTAACGGTTATTACCATAGTTGTCCACGTGATCACCATCCTCTGCCCATATGATCTTTCGTTAGCCAATCATAGGCCTCCCTTTTTCAATGCCCGAGTGCCGGGACGATTAGCAGTCAGTACCATCCTGACAGGCAGTGGAGACAGACATTAGGCCTACGACTCAAGGCTCCTCATATGTTTATCACCTCCAATATACGCTACCATACCAAGCTCGTCTTTATATTCTTACCCAATCTATGCAAAGAACCCCACAACACATCAAGACCCCTGGCTGTCTTCAAGACCCCTGGTTGTCTTCAAGACTCCTGGTTGTCTTCAAGACCCATGGTTGTCTTCAAGACCCCTGGCTGTCTTCAAGACCCCTGGTTGTCTTCAAGACCTCTGGCTTTCTTCAAGATACCTGGTTGTTTTCAAGACCCCTGGCTGTCTTCAAGACCCCTGGTTGTCTTCAAGACCCTGGCTGTCTTCAACATACCTGGTTGTTTTCAAGACCCCTGGCTGTCTTAAAGATACCTGGTTGTTTTCAAGACCCTGGCTGTCTTCAAGACCCTGGCTGTCTTCAAGACCCCTGGTTGTCTTCAAGACCCCTGGCTGCCTTCAAGATACCTGGTTGTTTTCAAGACCCCTGGCTGTCTTCAAAACTCCTGGTTGTCTTCAAGACCCATGGCTGTCTTCAAGACCCCTGGTTTTCTTCAAGACTCCTGGTTATCTTCAAGACCCTGGCTGTCTTCAAGACCCTTGGTTGTCTTCAAGACCTCTGGCTGTCTTCAAGATACCTGGTTGTTTTCAATACCCCTGGCTGTCTTCAAGACCACTGGCTGTCTTCAAGACTCCTGGTTGTCTTCAAGACTCCTGGTTGTCTTCAAGACCCCTGGCTGTCTTCAAGATTCCTGGTTGTCTTCAAGAAACCTGGTTGTCTTCAAGATCCAGGCTGTCTTCAAGACCCCTGGCTCTCTTCAAGACCCCAGGTTGTCTTCAAGACCTCTGGCTGTCTTCAAGATACCTGGTTGTTTTCAAGACCACTGGCTGTCTTCAAGACCTCTGGCTGTCTTCAAGATACCTGGTTGTTTTCAAGACCCTGGCTGTCTTCAGGACCCCTGGCTGTCTTCAAGACCCTGGTTGTCTTCAAGACCTCTGGCTGTCTTCAAGATACCTGGTTGTTTTCAAGACCCCTGGCTGTCTTCAATACCCCTAGCTGTCTTCAAGACTCCTGGCTGTCTTCAAGACCCCTGGCTGTCTTCAAGACCTCTGGCTGTCTTCAAGATACCTGGTTGTTTTCAAGACCCTGGCTGTCTTCAAGACCCTGGTTGTCTTCAAGACCCCTTGCTGTCTTCAAGACCCCTGGTTGTCTTCAAGACCCTGGCTGTCTTCAAGACCAATGGGTGTCTTCAAGACCCTGGTTGTCTTCAAGACCCTGGTTGTCTTCAAGATACCTGGTTGTTTTCAAGACCCTGGTTGTCTTCAAGACCCTGGTTGTCTTCAAGACCCCTGGTTGTCTTCAAGATACCTGGTTGTTTCTAAGACCCCTGTCTGTCTTCAAGACCCATGGTTGTCTTCAAGACCCCTGGTTGTCTTCAAGACCCCTGGTTGTCTTCAAGACCCTTGGCTGACTTCAAGACCCCTGGTTGTCTTCAAGACCACTGGTTGTCTTCAAGACCCCTGGCTGTCTTCAAGACCCCTGGTTGTCTTCAAGACCCCTGGTTGTCTTCAAGACCCCTGGTTGTCTTCAAGACCCCTGGTTGTCTTCAAGACCCCTGGTTGTCTTCAAGACCTCTGGCTGTCTTCAAGTCCTCTGGCTGTCTTCAAGATACCTGGTTGTTTTCAAGACCCCTGGTTGTCTTCAAGACCCCTGGTTGTTTTCAAGATACCTGGTTGTTTTCAAAAGGGAATTAGATAGGCTCCTAAAGACAGTACCTGACCCGTCGAACTGTGGTTCCTACGTCGGTCTACGTGCGGCCAGCAGTAACAGCCTGGCTGATCAGGCCCTGATCCACCACGAGGCCTGGTCATGGACCGGGTCGCGGGGGCGTTGACCCCCCAAACACCCTCCAGGTACTCCGGACGTTTTCCTACTTCCCCTGGCCACGCCACCCTGCTGACTGCCTGGTCAAGCAGACTGTTACTGCTATTGGCAGGTTGAAGTCTTGAGCCTCCAGTGTTGACTGAACACAAGAATATTCTGGTCCTATACGGAATATATCACATACTCTTAACTACATAGAGAAGCGAGAAGCGAGCTTCTATACCACAAGACGGGCAGTGAGAAGACAGCTTCTATACCACAAGACGGGCAGTGAGAAGACAGCTTCTATACCACAAGACGGGCAGTGAGAGGGCAGCTTCTATACCACAAGACGGGCAGTGAGAAGACAGCTTCTATACAACAAGACGGGCAGTGAGAAGACAGCTTCTATACCACAAGACGGGCAGTGAGAAGACAGCTTCTATACCACAAGACGGGCAGTGAGAAGACAGCTACTACACCACAAGACGGGCAGTGAGAAGACAGCTTCTATACCACAAGACGGGCAGTGAGAAGACAGCTTCTACACCACAAGACTGACAGTCAGAAGACAGCTACTACACCACAAGACTGACAGTCAGAAGACAGCTACTACACCACAAGACTTGACAGTCAGAAGACAGCTACTACACCACAAGACTGACAGTCAGAAGACAGCTTCTACACCACAAGACTGACAGTCAGAAGACAGCTACTACACCACAAGACTGACAGTCAGAAGACAGCTTCTACACCACAAGACTGACATTCAGAAGACAGCTACTACACCACAAGACTGACAGTCAGAAGACAGCTTCTACACCACAAGACTGACAGTCAGAAGACACCTACTACACCACAAGACTGACAGTCAGAAGACAGCTTCTACACCACAAGACTGACAGTCAGAAGACAGCTACTACACCACAAGACGGGCAGCCAACAACAGCTACACTTGTGTTGTGGGGTTCTTTGCATAGATTTGGTAATATTAACAGACGATGAGCTTGGTTTTGGTAGCGTTTAATGAGGCGTTGGATATATGGGACTGAGAGCCTATGCCTGTGTCCGTCTCGTATGCCTACCCCAGGGAACTGCTCGAGGCCGCACGGCACTGAGACATTCAAAGAGCAGGCCTATGATTGGCTGATGCCAGATCACATGGGCAGAGGTTGGAAATCACGTGAACAGCCGTTATAAGTACAACCGTACAGCTCGGGCATGCTACGTATGGCGTCTCGACATACAACTATACAAACTAAGGACAACAGGCAACAACTCTCAGCTGATTCTATACAATGTCAAAGTACACAACAGTTGAACATTATACTTCACATGGATATTATCGTGCGGAACAATCTACATTACTATATGATGCATCATGATACTTAGGAATTTATTAAATGATAAAGAGATAAAAATTATAATTTGTTCGATCGAACTGTCTTCATGTGATCTACGAATTCTGAGGAAATATATTTACGAAAGTAGTGATTAACAGACAAGGTAGATATGGTACACAATCTATACTGTTAATTCTCAGAACTCGGAGAGAACGTGAACACACAAAAAATTTGAGTAATACTAAGTAGATATTATAACACACAGTTAAACGCTTACTACATATTTATCTATACAGGTTATTTACATTTAACCCCAACTCTGCTAGGGTGAGATTGATATAGGCTGTATAATTATCATCTCTGGAGTGGATCAAACTCTGTTACAATAGGTAACTCAACTTCTGATTGAGGAGGATCTACACTGGTATCTACAAATGATACTTGAGACTTCTCAACACTTGGCGTGTGCGTAGGGAATAACGACATTCAGGTTGATCTGACTGATCATTAGAGGTAGAGGGTACAGCAACAGGAGAATATCAGATTCTGTCTCACTTGTCTGATTATTAGGGGTGACAGGGACTTCGTCATCATCATCGCATACTAACTTCATATGATCTAAATGCGATTCTTTAAACTGACCGTACTAATTTCTCTAACTTTATACTTATTGCCGTTAATATGTTCGACTACTCTATAAGGACCAACGAACTTTTGATCAAGTTTTGGCATTGCTGACGTTTTGTTAAAGTTGAACAACATGACTCTGGACCCTACTTGAACTTTAGTCGGTTTGGCTTTAGTATTAGTTACTCTAGTAAATTCTGCTGTTGACTTATGAAGTGTTTCACGTATTCTTCTGAAAACACTCTGAGCTTGGCTAGTCGAGTTGCTATGAAATCATCAGGGTTATACGACGGTTTGGATTAGAATATAACAACTCATAAGGCAAACGCTTGTCAACACCATACAAGGCGTAATGCGGTATCACCTATAGAAGCATTGAAAGCAGAATTTATAGCACATTGAACATCAGGTATAACTTCATCCCAGGTTGAACTATTGGGATTAACAGTGGCTCTCAAGACATCGAGTACCTTTTATTAGTTCTTTCTGCTAAACCATTGCTGGCAGGATGGTGTGGAACAATGGTAGATTTAGTAATCTTATACAAGGCACATAGGTTTTTTAGAATCTCGTTACAAAATTCACCTCCATTATCTGTTATGAGGGACTTAGGAGTGGTATGTCTACAGATTATACGTTCCTTAAACACTTTAGCTACTGTCTCGGCAGTCTTGTCTGGAATAGGAACTAACTCACAATATCTGGTGAAATGATCACCATCACACACGATGTTTATTCCTTGCGTTGTACATTGAAAATTAGTTAGCAGATCTATTGCAACTCTTTCCCATGGCTCACTAGTAGTGGGATACATCTGGATAGGATTGGGACCGTTGATATTACCCTTGTGTTTCATACAAACACTACACTTCTTAACATACTGTAATATCAGTTGCCATACGAGGCCAAAAGTACTTCAATCTTGCTTGTTTAATCTTCGATCCATCAGGGGTGCACACCTGGTGCATCGTGATAGCTGTAAAGCTACTTTTACTAGTGACTGAGTTGTTAAATGGTGCCCGTCTACTAGGCGTTCCCAGCTCGTTACGCGATACAGTAATTCTGGTTCATACAAAATCACTGAAGGTGCTGGTGGCCCCACAGTAAGAATAAAGGGCTTCCTGTAGCAGGATGAGTCACCCCCGGGCCACAAGGGGTCTGTTCTTTGGGCATCCTTCATCCTCAGCACTAAAGCGGAGGATCAGCAGTTACTACGCTAACATGGGGATAAAGCATCTGCAACTACATTTGACTTTCCAGGTAAATGTTCAAAAGGGAGGGTTGTTTTTGGATAGTTAAGGACCATCCCAGCTTTGTCTTCCCGTAGGTTGTTTATTCTGGGAAAAATGGTATTAGAGGTGCATGATCTGTCAAGGGCCCCTGGACAGGTACTGATAAATTATGTCAGGAAGTGTTTTAAAGACCACACCTTTTAAGGCTTCTTGCTCAGTTACTGTATAATTCCTTTCAGCCTTTGTAAGTTGACTGGCAAATGCAATTTTCGTTGTATTTACTACCCAATCTTCTTTGCAAGAATTGCAATGCCTAGGAACTCAGTTTTTAAATAAAAAGGCTTTGTAAAATCTGGAATTTTGTTGGGCAGAAGTTAATCTTTCTTTCAAGGTTTGACTTTTTCCTGACTGAAGGTCCAAACAAATGGAATATCTTTCTTTGAACTCAGTTAGAGGAGCTGCTTGGGGAAAAATTGGCAATATATGATCTAAAAAAACCTGCTAAGCCCCAAGGATCTTACGGCATCGGCAGTTTGGGATTTGGGGAAAAATTCAATACTGCATCACCATCGGTCAGTCTAACCCCTCTAGGGTGACTCGTGCCCCAAAATTTTCTGATCTGAAAAATTGACATTTAGACAGTTTGATCTTTGTTGCTTTAAAACTTACTCAGTACCTTCTCCAGTTTTTCCCAATCATTTACATCTTCGGAAACCTCATACGTCATCTAAATTCATAGATCTTTTCTAGCCTCTAAAGTTGGTCATGGGGGCCTCAGAATGTGATAGTGAGATCTTAACCCAGAAAGCCATCGACAAATTAAGCAACCTGTTGGTAGAAGGCGGTGAGCTCTTGGCTGTCCTCATGAAAAAGGAACTTGCCAAACCCTTGTAACAAATAGTTGAGAAGACCTTATTATCTCCTATATTACGTAACAGGTCACAAGTACAGGAATGGGAAAAGCGTCTGGAATTGTCGCATTCTTTAAATCAATCACTGCAGTACCGTCTTCTAATTACTAGGATTAAGGCATTCAGGGGTTCGTCACGATCACACCATCGTCAGCATCTTATTTATTAATTCCCTGCGACAGGGGGACATGAATACATCCTGTACGCAGGTACATAATGGTCTGGTAGGGGGTTTAAAAAGTGGGTTTAAATGGGACAATAGTTCGTTAAACCTTCTTCTCCCCCTGGTAAGGAATTTGTTTCTCACGGTGTTTATAACAGTTTCACAACGTCGACTTGTCTGGAAAGTCAGTGAAGCTAAGTCTTTCTCTTCTGGTGGAATGGCTGCCCCGGTGGGTGGATGGATCCCCCCGGGGTTTTAAAAAACACCGACCCACTGGTCAGGTGGCCTCATCCTCAACCCAAAAGGAATAGGGTAGTAGTGGGGTCCACTGGCTGGCTCTGAGTCACACTGTGCCCCAAAAATTTAAAGCAAACAATGAAATATCTTACTTTTCTTGGACATTTGAAAATTTTCAACAAATAAACCCTTCATAGGAATTACTCAACTAGGACATTGTCACCATCTGGAACATGGGGGACAACAACAGACACTCTAGTGAGGGCACTAGCTGCTACGAAGTATCTCCCGGGCGACGGGGGCGTCGACAAGGGATGCATTACTAATTTCAAATAGGTTTTTTTCCGACGGCGTCCTTGGAGGACTACCAAAGTTAGTCGGCATTCCGGGAATAGACTCAGTACTAAAGGCGCCCGGGATCCTCCGGTACCAAAAAAGGCTGGGCGCTATCTTGCATTCCATTTTGAGGTGGAACAAAGACTTGGTGAAATTTCCAGTGCCCCGCTTGGCAACTCTAGGTACATATCGCGCAAAGTACTTATCCGGTCTGTAACTCTGCAGCTGTTAAAGACCTCGATCAATTAAATACAAAATGGCACAACTAGTCTCCAGATTACCTCGCCCCGGGTGTCACCATTTGTGTTGTGGTTCTTGTGTTGGTAATATTAACAGACGATGAGCTTGGGTTTTGGTAGCGTTTGAGCGTTGGATATATGGAGCTGGGCTACTGTGTCCGTCTCGTAGAGAGATGGGAAGGGAAGGTGGGAGGCAGACAAGGTGTTTACACAGGAAGCCTTGAAGACGATGGAAAGGAGAAAAAGAGAGGGAAGAATGAGGAGAGGACGGAAGGAGGGAGGAGGGACGGAAAGGGGAGAGGGACAGGGAAAGGAAAGGGGAGAGAGAGGCAGGAAGGGAAGAGGGAGGGGCAGGGGAAGGGAATGAGGAGAGGGCAGGGAAGGAAAGAGAGGGGCAGGAAGGAATGAGGGAGAGGGCAGGGAAGGGAAAGAGGAGAGGGCAGGGGAAGGAATGAGGAGAGGGCAGGAAAGGAAAGAGGGGAGGAAGGAAAATGGGAATAAAGAGGAAGGAAAATGGGAAAAAGAGAGGAAGGAAAATGGGGAGAAAGAGGAAGGAAAATGGGAAAGGAAGGAAAAAGGAGAGGAAGAGAGGAAGGTAAGAGATAGAGAGGAGGAGGAGGGGAAGGAGGGAATGAATGGAGAGGAGGGGAAAGAAAGTGAAAAATGAAAGGAGTGAGAATAAGAGGGAGATAAAGAGGAGATAGTGAGTGAGAGGGAGAGATGACATTGCCATCCTCGAGTTCATCTCCCACGGGTTTCAAGTTCTGGGGATGCTCCTAGGTGGGCTCTCCCTCCCCTCACAGTGGCTTTCAACATTGCTCCCTACTTCCCCTTCCCTGCCTCTTTGTCTCTCATAAGGCCCTCTTCCTCCCTCTTCTCCTTCCAGTCTTCCTCTTCATCCCTCTTCTTCTCCCCTCTTCTTCACTCCTCCCCTCTACTTCCCTCTTCCCCTCTACGATACACTAGAGTGAATTAATCCAATAAATTTATCTACTCACCCCCGCCCAGATGGTCAATATTTCTAATCAATATTACCCCATAGCCCTCTCTCTCTCTCTCTCTCTCTCTCTGTCTTCCCCCTCCTCTGTCTCTGTCTTTTTTGTCTGTGTGTTTTTCTCTCTGTCTTCCCCCCTCCTCCCTGTCTTTCTCTGTCTGTGTGTGTTTTTTTCTCTCTCTCTCTCTCTGTCTGTCTGTCTTTCCCCCCCCTCTGTCTCTTCTTTTCTCTGTCTGTGTTCTCTCTCTTCTCTTCTCTCTTCCCCTTTTTCCTCCTTCTGTCTTCTCCCCTCTTTCTGCTTCTCTCTCCTTCCTTCTTCTCTTCTTTTGTCTCTTTTTCCCTTCTCCCTTTCTTCTTCTCTCTCTCCTTGTCTTTTTCTTCCCCCTTCTCCCCCTTTTCTCTCCTCTGTCTTTCCCTTTTCTCCCCTGTCTTTCCCTTTTCCCCCTGCCCTCTCTTTTCCCCTTTTTTTCTCCTTTTTCTGTCTCCCTGTCTCTGTCTCTTTCCCCTGTCTGTCTGTCTCCCAACAAAAAAAACCACCAACACTGAGAAGAAGAAAAGTATAATCCATGGGAAAAAAAAAAAAAGAGAGAAAAAGATAATTGAAAAAAAAAAAAACATAAAGGTGAAAAAAAAATAATGAAATAAGTGAAACATGGAAGAAAAGAGGGGGGTGAGAGAGAGGGGGAAAAGGAAGGGGGGGGGAGGGGGAAAAAGGGAGAGAAAGAAGTACAGGGGGGAAAAAAGGAGTTGGGGGGGTAGAAAGCAAGGAACAAGTGGATGGTAGTGGGGAAAAATTTTTTTCCCAACCCTCCTGTGGATGTAGTGGATTTTTTTTTGTTTAAATTGTGGTTTTTTTTGTAACCATCCTGTGGGTGGTAGTGGATAAATTTTTTGTGTTTTTTAAAACCTGGATGGTAGTGGGTGGTTTTTTTTGTATTTTAACCCTCCTGTATGTAGTGGGTATTTTTTGGGGGCCAACCCCCCCGTGGTGGTGTGGGTAGTTTTTGTACCCAACCATCCTGTGGGTGGTAGTAATTTATTTGTATTTTTTAAACCCTCCTGTGGGTGGTAGGGTTTTTTATTGGATTTTTTAAACCCCCCCCGTGG
>WNWK01008933.1:0-23536 GCA_009830355.1 Cherax destructor
CCCCTGATTCGTCCTCAGCCGTGTTTTTCTTGCAGGATCGTGGTGCGGGCTGATTCTGCTTTGAAGATTACCTTGAGAGGTCAATTTCTTCCCATTGTGTACCACCCAATTCTCCGAAAATTTGTCACTTGGGACGTGTCTCCCCCTATTGCTAGCATAATACCTTCGATCCTTTCTTTCTCCTCCTATTTTCTTCTGTCGTGGGTGTCCCCTTCGACTTCCTTCAGGCCATAGATAAAGATCGACTTCTCCCTTTCCTCCTCCCACTGTGTCTCCCATTGCCTCATCAGAGATGCATTAGCCTCTCCCGGTGCTGCCATGGTTGTATCCCCCGTGTTCCTTTGTGTGTCCGGCCTGCTCATACATCCCTGTCCGCTGCAGTGTGTTGTTGGGGTCTCCGCGTTTAGTGTGTCTGCTGCTTTGTCTACCCTTTCATGTGTTGTTACTGTGCTCTCATTCATTGTTACTGTGGTGCTCTTCTTGTCCCTGTCTACTTCTTCTATGTCCCTCTCGTGTGTTGTTAGTGTCCTGCTTGTCTTGCTTCGGGCCCCACTTGTGTCTGCCAGTGCCTGTGCATACAAGAGTTCTCCTTTTTTCTCCTCATTACCTTTGGCTGTGTCTGGTGCACAAGCTCCGAGCGCCGTTTCTGGCCAGGTACTTTTGTCTCTATTCTGTGTCATTCCCTGCAGCTTCACTTCTAAGATCCGGATCCTGGCTTCTGCTTTTTTGAATTGCATTTCCTATTTTCTGCTCTCCTCAGCTATCCTCTTCTCCATTCCCTCGCTGATCACCAATATCTTCCTCTCCCATTCCTTTTCCCTTTTTTTGAGTTCCTCCTCGGTGATCACCAATATCTTCCTCTCCCATTCCTTTTCCCTTTTGAAGATTTCCTCCTCCCACTGTGGCCTTCCCATATCGGCCATCATCCTCCTTGTTGACACCCCTCTCCCTGAGCCGCCCATATTCCCACGGTGTGCCCTTGTGGATGTATTGAGAGTATCAGAAGAAGGGGAAGAAGAGATAGGAAGGGTGAGGGAGAAAGGAGAAAGGATAGGGAAGGGGGTGAGGGGAGAGAGATAGCTTAGAGGTAGTGTGGAAGAGGGTGGATAGAGAGATATATAGGGAGAGGGGGAGAGGGAGGTAGAGAGATAGAGAGAGAGATAGGTAGAGGGAGAGAGAGGGAGGTAGAGGGAGGGAGAGAGATGGAGGGAGATAGAGATAGAGGGAGAGGGAGGGAGAGGGGGAGTGAGAGAGAGATGTAGGGAGAGGGAGAGGGATAGAGTGAGGTAGGGAGAGGGAGGGATAGGGAGGGGGAGATAGGGGGGGAGATGGAGGTACAGAGAGGGGAGATAGAGGGGGAGAGGGAGGTATAGAGAGTGGGAGGGAGAGAGAGAGAGGGAGGGTTTGTGTGTTAGGGAGATAGGGGGGAGAGGGAGGTATGGACTACTCTCCTAATATTATTATGTGTGTGTGTGTGTGTTGTGAGAGAATATAATACATCAAGGTAATAAGACAGTTTTTTCAGAAGTAATTTATTAACATCAACTCTTGGGTCACCCATCAACTCTTAGGTCACCCATCAACTCTTAGGTTACCCATCAACTCTTGGGTCACCCATCAACTCTTAGGTTACCCATCAACTCTTGGGTCACCCATCAACTATTAGGTCACCCATCAACTCTTAGGTTACCCATCAACTCTTGGGTCACCCATTCACCCTCTTTACAATTCTCAATTATGTTAAACACGATACAAAATTCATATATAATAATAAAGTTTGTTACATTGTATAAACTTAAACTTAAAGTAGAGATTAAAAACTTCTGAAAGATAACAGTGGAAAGAATATTCGTTCAACCAAAACCAGATTATTATTATAATCATGGGGGATCTGCAAACCCGTAGGATTATGCAGGGCACGTGGGGGAAGGGATGGAAAGTATTGAGGTACCAGAGAGATAATGACTACCTCACACCACAAGCCAAGGTTCCTAATGATGGACTGATTATCTTATCTTCATTTCCCTACATCTGCTGCCTCGGTATTTGACTGAAGAAGCTTACTGTGTAAGCAAATACGTTATAAAGATGTCCAACTATTGCACATGTGTCTTAATCTTCAGTTTGCCGCTATTTTATAAGATCAACATATTATTATTTGCGCTAAACCCTTAAGTGTACGTTAGTTCCTTGGGGAGTTAGAGACAATCAAGTTGTATCCAAAGAAGAGATAATATTCCTTACATCAGGAGTCCGTCACACAACCTCAGGAGTCCGTCACACAACATCAGGAGTCCGTCACACAACATCAGGAGTCCGTCACACAGCATCAGGAGTCCGTCACACAACATCAGGAGTCCGTCACACAACATCAGGAGTCCGTCACACAAACTCAGGAGTCCGTCACACAAACTCAGGAGTCCGTCACACAACATCAGGAGTCCGTCACACAACATCAGGAGTCCGTCACACAACATCAGGAGTCCGTCACACAACATCAGGAGTCCGTCACACAACATCAGGAGTCAGTCACACGACCTCAGGAGTCCGTCACACGACCTCAGGAGTCCGTCACACAAACTCAGGAGTCCGTCACACAAACTCAAGAGTCTCACCTCTCCGACTCATCAAATCGACTTAATTTTCTGACTCACGAATAATTGACAAGTCAATATAAATTATTATAGAATTATTTATCCAGGAATACAGTCTAATACTTGAAAAGGGGAGTTTAGATAGTATAGAATGGGTACTGTATGATGCTCATCTCTGCTCAAAAATTCTAGTCTGAAAGTTAAAAAACCTGGCTGGTCAGGTACTGACTTTAGGTGCCTGTCCAGTGCCTGCTTGAAGACAGCCATAAGATCACAGTAAACATATGATATAACTATATGCAAAACAACCACTATGAAAAAATAGCGAAATTCCAAGCGCTTTTGTGACTTCTCACATTATCAAGGAACTATAAATCACAGAACATCAACAAGAAGGCTTATATAGGGTCAAGACTACACCTCACAATCACGTCACCACAACAAGACTACACCTCACAGTCGTGTGACAACACCCGTCTCTGTGAAACACACCTGATACTCTAGCCATTCATTAAGATTTTTTACTTGTCTAATGTTTCATTAAAATTTTCCCAAATTTTATTAATTATAAATGAATCCAATTTATATAAACCAAAAGAAATATTCATATTATTTTCAAAACTGCTTTTAATGAAACATGATTCTATTATATTCCTCTCAACCATGGACTTGCTTGATACAACTTTCTCAGCATTTTGAAAATCAATTGGATGGTTAAAATCTCTCACATGAATAAATAGAGCATTAGAATCTTGTCCAGTTCTAATGCTATATTTATGTTGTTTTAATTTTAGTTCAAGTCTTTTACCAGTTTGAACGTAATAAACTTTATCACATATTTTACAAGGAATCTTGTAGACACATCCGTCAGCATTTTGGGGAGAATTTTTTATCAAAAGTTTTTTTACTGTATTAAGATTTTTAAATACAACTTTGATATTAAAAGTCTTAAGAAGGGAAGGCATATCAACCATGTTTTCATGGTAAGGGAGAACCAACATATTTTTAGTTGAATATGGTTGGTTGTCCCTTTTTGGATTGTAAAAAGTATTTCTGGCTATTTTGAAAATAATATGAATATTTCTTTTGGTTTACATAAATTGAGTTCTTTTGTAATTAAAAAAAATTTGGAAGAATTTAATGATACATTAGACAAGTAATTAATCTTAATGCTTGGGTAGAGTATCAGGTGCGCTTCACAGGGTCGGGTGTTGGCACGCGACTGTGAGCTGTAATCTTGCCCCTCTATATACCTTTTTGTTTATGTTCTGTGTTTTATAGTTCCTTGATAATGTGAAAAGTCACGAAAGCGCTTGAAATTTTGCTATTTTTCATAGTGCTTGTTTCGACCATCAAGAGAAGGTGACTAATCAATATATATATATATATATATATATATATATATATATATATATATATATATATATATATATATATATATATATATATATATATATATTGATTAGTCACCTTCCCTTGATGGGTCACCCTAAATTACCAGGTCACACTCTTGTAGTCATCTTGACATGATGGACCATCGTAAACTTGATGTCTTGCACTTCCTTGCTGGGTTAGCAGTATTTCAATCTCAATCCTAAATAACTTTTAGCAAATTACTAAAAACTTTATTACAGAAGTTCTCTGCAATCTCTGTGCTGACATTCCTGGTGTTGTAATCTAGAACATATATAAATTTACCTCTAAAAGAATGGATGATGTGGGAACAGTTACTTGGCAACTTATGAATGGATATAGACCTGAGAATGCGGGTCACCTTAATATGGTCTCCACCTTCAGTAACTAATGCTGTGACATCTCCCATGTTAGATATATGGTAATCAGATCCATCTGCTGGAAGAGAGTCTAAATCTGGCTCTGAGTCTTCTGCATCGTTTATCATGCGAAATGCTTCTGCTTCAATAATTGTTCCGTCTTTAATATTTCTCTGAAGTTCTTGGTGAACTGAACGAGCAAAATCCCAGAATGTGTCACTTACATTTCTCAAAGTATCCATGCGCAGAAGTACAGGATACAAAATGTGACACCCAAGAGATCGAGATACATCTCCTTTCCAGTATCGTCGCATATTGATGAGGTGGCCGCTACATATACTGTAAGTATCCTGTACAATACCTTTCTCAACTAAGAGGTCAATGAACGCTACACTAGTGAGAGCAGTGAAGGCAGAGTGAACTGTAACTCCCTCAGCCCGACATGTGTTGAAAAATCTCTTGGTAGTGGATTCATCCAGCTCTCGCTCCACGTGAAGACTTTTCTCCTCTATTCCCTTTGGCCTTTGATATATTTGATGAAAGAAAGACTTCCTCTCCTGCAGTAACTTAGTCTCATCAACCCATTTCTTTCTCAATTCTGGGTCAGCTTCAATAAGAGCTTTTTTGGCTAGCACCAGCTCCATAGTCTGCTTAGGAGAGACGTATTCTCCTAGTTGTTCATTGGTTATTGGGTTGCCAGAAATAACGTCATTTAGCAGTGTGACAGTTAAGCCACATATCTTCATAATTGTGAAACCATCTACAATACCATGATGAAATCCCAAAAACAGTTGATGTAAATGAGGGAATGATATGGAGCTGTCATCAGGTATAATTGGTGAAGTCTGGCGGCTGCTTACATCAGACATCAGCCTGGCACACCAAAGAGGACCAGTTGCTGAATTATATCGATACGTTCGCAGGCAGTCAATTACAGAAGAAGCATCGTTTCCAGGCAGCACCTATGGAAAAAAAAGTTTCTTAAATTTGATTAATTTATAAGCAAAATAATTAAAACCTAACTTAGATATAATAATTCTTGGAACAAGTAAATTAACTATCAATTACCAATAATACGAACCTCCATTCAAGGTATTTAATTCTCTTTTAATATTCTACTGCACTTACATTTGTTTAAATCTTGTGACTGATAATATTAAACTTGTGAAGATATTTAAGCAACATTTGTGGCCAGTGATGATCCGGAGCAAACTGTGTTGTGATTTACTTAACAACTAAGAAGTTCCTCCCACATAACCTATTAGGTGTCATCTATTTGTGGTTACAGAAGTCGAGCCTCAGCTCCTGGCGCTACCTCTTTGCTAGCTGCTCTAATATACCTCTTCTTTACACTCTGAATGGATCCTGACTCTAGCATTTTGCTGTCTAGGTCATTCCACTTCACGACTACTTTACAGAGATATTTCCTATCTGTATTTTTATCTCCCATCTATGCTCTAATATATTTGACAGTTGCATAGAATTGTCCTTCCCACCTTATTAATCCTTTTCAGCATTTTGTACGTCGTAATCAAGTCATTCCTTCTCCTCCTGTTCACTTTTGTAATAACGTTTAGCAGCTTTTGCCCATTTCATAAAGAATAACTCTTAGCTCCTTGATTTGTCTCATAGCAAACCTTTTAATTTTTTCCTGCTTCTTGACAAGGTTTATCAGATATAGTTCCATGCAGGTGCTACATACAATGGGATAAATGTCGTGTACAGTCGAAAATGACTCCTAGGTAAGGTCTAGAGTATATCTGGAGAGAGTTCCAGGGGTCAACACCCCCGCGGCCCGGTCTGTGACTAGGCCTCATGGTGGATCAGGGCCTGATCAACCAGACTGTTACTGTTGGCCGCACACAACACGACGTACGAACCACAGCCCGACTGGTCAGGTACTGACTTTATGTGCCTGTCCAGCGCCTGCTTGAAGACAGCCATGGGTCTATTGGTAATCCCCCTTATGTATGCTGGGAGGCAGTTGAACAGTCTTGGGCCCCTGACACTTATTGTGTTGTCTCTTATCTTGCTAGTGGCACCCCTGCATTTCATTGGGGGATGTTGCATCGTCTGCCGAGTCTGTTGCATCGTCTGCCGAGTCTGTTGCTTTCATAGGGAGTGATTTTCGTGTGCAAGTTTGATTCTAATCCCTCTAGGATTTTCCAAGTGTATATAATCATGTATCTCTCCCGCCTGCGTTCTATAGAGTACAGGTTGAGGAACTTCAAGCGTTCCCAGTAATTGAGGTGTTTTATCGCAGTTATGCGTGCCGTGAAGGTTCTCTGTACATTTTCTAGGTCTGCAATTTCACCTGCCTTGAAAGGTGCAGTTAGTGTGCAGCAATTTTCCAGCCTGGATAGAACAAGCGACCTGAAGAGTGTCATCATGGGCTTGGCATCCTTGGTTTTGAAGGTTTTCATTATCCATCCTGTCATTTTTCTAGCAGATGCGATTGATACAATGTTATGGTCCTTGAAGGTGAGATCCTCTGACATTATCACATCCTGGTCTTTGACATTAGTTTTTCGCTCTATTGTGAGTTTGGAATTTGTTTTATACTCCGAGGAAGTTTTACTTTCCTCACGTTTTCCATATCGGAGTAATTGAAATTTCTAATCATTGAACTTCATATTGTTTTCTGCAGCCCATTTAAAGATTTGGTTGATGTCTGCTTGGAGTCTTGCAGTGTCTTCAAAGGTGGACACTGTCATGCAGATTCGGGTGTCATCTGCAAAAAAAGACACAGTGTTATGGCTTATATCCCTGTCTATGTTAGATATGAGGATGAGGGACAGGATGGGAGCGAGTACTGTGCCTTGTGGAACAGAGCTTTTCACCGTAGCCGCCTCAGACTTTACTCTGTTGACTTTGTGTTCTACATGTTAGGAAATTATTGATCCATCTACCAACTTTTCCTGTTATTCCATGGTGTAATAACACCATTGTCACACTTGTCAAAGGCTTTTGCAAAGTCTGTGTATAAAACATCTGCATTCTGTTTGTCTTCTAGAGCATCCAGGACCTTGTCGTAGTGGTCCAGTAGTTGGGACAGACAGGAGCGACCTGCTCTAAACCCATGCTGCCCTGGGTTGTGTAATTGATTGGTATCTAGATGAGTGGTGATCTTGCTTCTTACAACCCTTCCCCTTCGATTTTTTTTTGAAATTTAGATTTTTTCTAATTTTTTTTTACTTTACCCTTATGGGTAGACAAGAATTTTTTAATATTCCATTTCCTTGGATCAATATTTTACCTCCATCTCCTTGGATCAAGATTTTACCTCCACTTCCTTAGATCATATTTTTACCCCTCCTGAACCCCCACCACTTTTTCCTCAAAATTTTTATTTTTATTTTTTTCTAGATATCACTAACACAATTTTTCCATTTTTTCAATTCTCCACTTCCTCAGATCAAGACCTCCATCGAATAAACAAAAGTTTCCCCTTTTTACATCGATTTTCATTAATTTTTTGTAGTCTCTACTTCCTTGGATCAAGTTTTGAGTTACCCCCTATGAGGGTCAGAGTTGGTAACCCCCTATGGGGCATGGTCTCTCCCTATGGGGCATGGTCTCCCCCTATGGGGCATGGTCTCCCCCTATGGGGCATGGTCTCCCCCTATGGGGCATGGTCTCCCCCTATGGGGCAGGGTCTCCCCCTATGGGGCATGGTCTTCCCCTAGGGGGCATGGTCTCCCCCTATGGGGCATGGTCTCCCCCTTTGGTGCATGGTCTCCCCCTATGGGGCAGGGTCTCCCCCTATGGGGCATGGTCTCCCCCTATGGGGCAGGGTCTCCCCCTATGGGGCATGGTCTCCCCCTATGGGGCAGGGTCTCCCCCTAGGGGGCATGGTCTCCCCCTATGGGGGTACCAACAGGTTGAATTATGTGATGTCACGTGATAACCACCCGTGACCTCACTGACCGCGGAGTAAACACAGGTGGGGTGTGACGTCACGTGATAACCACCCGTGACCTCACTGACCGCGGAGTAAACACAGGTGGGGTGTGACGTCACGTGATAACTACCCGTGACCTCACTGACCGCGGAGTAAACACAGGTGGGGTGTGACGTCACGTGATAACCACCCGTGACCTCACTGACCGCGGAGTAAACACAGGTGGGGTGTGACGTCACGTGATAACTACCCGTGACCTCACTGACCGCGGAGTAAACACAGGTGGGGTGTGACGTCACGTGATAACTACCCGTGACCTCACTGACCACGGACTAAACACAGGTGGGGTGTGACGTCATCACAGTAAAACACAGGCTAACACGTTAAAACAGGATAACACTAATACACAATATTTTTTCTTCATTTATTTTCCACTCTTACGAGATTATGTTGCACGTTATTGATATTGCACGATTGAAGAATTGCGGCAAATTATTATCTAACACGACGTAAAAATGATATTACACGGTCAAAATTTTGAGCGTGCGGTCGCCCACGGTGAGTTAAACCAAGAAAATGCAATCTACCTACCCCTCTCTCTCTTGTCTTACTACTGTCACCCTGTCATAGAACTCCAGTAGGTTTGTGACACAGGATATCCACTCTTTCATATACAACACAGGGGAAACATTTCAATACAACCAACAAAAAGGTACAATTTTCCACGTTTTTCAGGTAACAATAAAAAGTTCCACTCTTACCTTAATAACAACAACAAATTTATGTTAACAAAAAAAGTCCCCATACGGGTAATACAACTCACTGATTAAAATCAACACAGGGAAAACATTTTCTCTAGTTCAAAATATTTTTACATATCACTAAGACCTCAATTTCGCGAATACGACAAATTTTCAGACGTTTAAATACCCACAACTTGTCACAATTTCACATATAACGATTTAAGATTTTCATTTGTTATAACTTCCACTATCTCTTCAGCACCCCAGTCTAGGTGTCTTCTGCTCAAAAGACATTATACGACTGGCGAGGACCGTCTGTGATCTTATCTGAGTTACCTCTGATAAGATCACAGGACAGACAGATATCAGGTCATCCCAAGGAAGCGCCTGAGGCTATGATCTGCTCTCTCTCTACCTCACTTCCACCACCACTCCATCTCTACCATAAAGATAATTAATGTCTAGATATAAAATATACTCAATCCATTCTTTAAAATACTCACACTCGATCTTAAACTAAGATCATCATCAACTATCACACACTCACACTCACACAAATGTAAAGTCATGAAGATCGGGGAAGGGCAAAGCAGACCGCAGACAGAGTATAGTCTAGGTGGCCAAAGACTGCAAACCTCACTCAAGAAAAAAGATCTTGGGGTGAGTATAATACCGAGCACATCTCCTGAGGCACACATCAATCAGATAACTGCTGCAACATACGGGCGTCTGGCAAACCTAAGAATAGCGTTCCAATACCTCACTAAGGAATCGTTCAAGACTCTGTACACCATATACGTCAGGCCCATACTGGAGTATGCAGCACCAGTTTGGAACCCACACCTGGTCAAGCACGTCGGGAAATTAGAGAAAGTGCAAAGGTTTGCAACAAGACTAGTCCCAGAGCTAAAGGGATTGTCCTACGAAGAAAGGTTAAGAGAAATCGGCCTGACGACACTAGAGGACAGGAGGGTTAGGGGAGACATGATAACGACATATAAAATACTGCGAGGAATAGATAAGGTGGACAGAGAAAATATGTTCCAGAGAGGGGACACAGAAACAAGGGGTCATAGTTGGAAGTTGAAGACTCCTATGAGTCAAAGGGATGTTAGGAAGTATAGTTGAGTTGTCAGAAAGTGGAATAGCCTAGAAAGTGACGTAGTGGAGGCAGGAACCATACATAGTTTTAAGACGAGGTTTGATAAAGCTCATGGAGCAGAGAGAGAGAGGACCTAGTAGCAATCAGTGAAGAGGCGGGGCCAGGAGCTATGACTTGACCCCTGCAACCACAAATAGGTGAGTACACACACACACACATTCACACACACTAGGTGTACCCCTAACAACAATATTCAACACATCTATCGAAACAGGGAGACTGCCTGAGGTATGGAAAACAGCAAATGTAGTCCCAGTTTTTAAAAAAGGAGACAGACATGAAGCACTAAACTACAGATCAGTCTCATTGACATGTATAGTATGCAAAGTCATGGAGAAGATTATCAGGAGAAG
Organism: Cherax destructor; assembly: GCA_009830355.1. NCBI lineage: Eukaryota > Metazoa > Arthropoda > Malacostraca > Decapoda > Parastacidae > Cherax > Cherax destructor. The sequence continues at coordinate 10,526 of WNWK01008933.1, forward strand.
AGTGGTGGAACACCTAGAAGGGAATGAGTTTATCAACGACGGCAAACACGGTTTCAGGGACGGGAAATCCTGTGTCACAAACCTACTGGAGTTCTATGACAGGGTGACAGCAGTAAGACAAGAGAGCGAGGGGTGTGTAGACACAGTTCCACACAAGAGATTAGTGCAAAAGCTGGAGGATCAGGCAGGAATAACAGGGAAGGCACTACAATGGATCAGGGAATACCTGTCAGGAAAACAACAGCGAGTCATGGTACGTGGCGAGGTGTCAGAGTGGGCGCTTGTAACAAGCGCCCACTTGTAACAAGCGGTGCTGTTTCTGGTATTTGTGAACGACATGACAGAAGTAATAGAATCCGAAGTGTCCCTGTTTCCAGATGATGTGAAGTTGTTGAGAAGAATTCAATCGGAAGAGGACCAGGCAGAACTACAGAGGGATCTGGACAGGCTGCAAGCCTGGTCCAGCAACTGGCTCCTGGAATTCAACACCACCAAGTGCAAAGTCATGAAGATTGGGGAAGGGCAAAGAAGACCACAGAAGGAGTATAGTCTAGGGGGCCAGAGACTACAAACCTCACTCAAGGAAAAGGGGTGAATATAACACCAGGTACATCTCCTGAGGCGTACATCAACCAAATAACTGCTGCAGCATACGGACGACTAGCAAACCTAAGAACAACATTCCGACATCTTAATAAGGAGTCATTCAGGACCCTATACACTGTGTACGTTAGACCCATACTAGAGTATGCAGCGCCAGTTTGGAACCCTCACCTAGCCAAGCATGTAAGGAAACTAGAAAAAGTGCAGAGGTTTGCAACAAAACTAGTCCTGAAGCTAAGGGGTATGTCCTACGAGGAGAGGTTACGGGAAATCGACATGACGATATTGGAAGACCGGAGGGATAAAGGGGATATGATAACGACATATAAAATACTGAGAGGAATTGACAAGGTTGACAGAGACAGAATGTTCCAGAGATGGGACACAGCAACAAGGGGACACAGTTGGAAGTTGAAGACTCAGATGAATCACAGGGATGTCAGGAAGTATTTCTTCAGTCACAGAGTTGTCAGGAAGTGGAATAGTCTGGGTAGTGATGTAGTGGAGGCAAGATCCATACATAGCTTTAAGGAGAGATATGATAACGCTCATCTAGTGACCGAGTAGCGACCAGTGAAGAGGCGGGGCCAGGAGCTGAGATTCGACCCCTGCAACCACAACTAGGTGAGTACACACACAAACACATTTTCTTTACATTTCACGAATATTTCATAGTTCAGTATTCAATCATACAATACATCGGTAAATACATCAAAAGATCTATATTTTCATTAAAATTTACGAAAAATCCACATTATTTCATTAAAATTTACGCAAAAAATCTACGTTCTCGAGACTTAATGAACACAACTAATCCCAACTCCCCATCAACACACACAAACACACACACACACACATGGTGCGTGATGAGGTATCACAGTGGGCGCCTGTGACGAGCGGCGTACCGCAGGGGTCAGTCCTAGGACCAGTGTTATTCTTGGTATATGTAAACGACATGGCGGATGGGATAGACTCAGAAGTGTCACTGTTCGCAGATGATGTGAAATTAATGAGGAGAATCACATCGGAAGAGGACCAAGCAGGACTTCAAACAGACCTGGACAAGCTTGACATCTGGTCTAACAACTGGCTTCTCGAATTCAATCCCACCAAATGCAAAGTCATGAAGATCGGAGAAGGGCAAAGAAGACCGCTGACAGAGTACAGGATAGGCGGACAAAGGCTACAAACCTCAGCAAAGGAGAAAGACCTTGGGGTGAGTATAACGCCAAGCACGTCTCCGGAGGCACACATCAACCAGATAACTGCGGCAGCATATGGGCGACTGGCAAACCTAAGATATAGCGTTCCGTTACCTTAACAAGGACACCGAAGAGGCGGGGCCAGGAGCTGAGTCTCGACCCCTGCAACCACAATTAGGTGAGTACAATTAGGTGAGTACACACACACACACACACACACCTAGCCAAGCACGTGAAGAAGCTTGAGAAAGTGCAAAGGTTTGCAACAAGACTAGTCCCGGAGCTAAGGGGTATGTCCTACGAGGAGAGGTTAAGGGAAATCGACCTGACGACACTGGAGGACAGGAGAGACAGGGGGGACATGATAACGACATATAAGATACTGAGAGGAATTGACAAAGTGGACAGGCAGAATGTTCCAGAGATGGGACACAGCAACAAGGGGTCACAGTTGGAAATTGAAGACTCAGATGAATCACAGAGATGTTAGGAAGTATTTCTTCAGTCACAGAGTGGTCGGGAAGTGAAATAGTTTAGGAAGCGATGTAGTGGAGGCAGGCTCAATACATAGCTTTAAGAAGAGGTTTGATAAAGCTTATGGAGCAGGGAGAGTGACCCAGTAGCGGCCAGTGAAGAGGCGGGCCCAGGAGCTATTACTCGACCCCTGAAACCACAACTATGTGAGCACAACTAGGTGAGTACACACAATTAATTAAAGTCTAGATATATAATATGTATTCTCAACCCAGTCTTTAATTTCATTGAAAATTTACACGAAATCCCCATTATTTCATTAAAATTCACACAAAAAACCCACATTCTATACAACTCCCCACAACAACCACAAACACCCACAACACTTACAACTTCACTCACAACCCACAACACCCAATCCCACAACTACTAATCTCTACACCATCTCTCACTTCTGAGGCCTGACAAGGGCTGCCCACAACTCTTATCTGAGTTTCCTCAGATAAGAATCACAGATCACCCCCTGGCGCCTTAGCACACACACACACACACACACACACACACACACACACACACACACACACACACACACACACACACACACAGGAGCCAGGAGCTATGAATCGACCCCTACAACCAAAACTAGGTGAGTACATCACCCAATTTTCTCGTTTTCTGGTAACAGAACAAAAAAGTTCACTCTTTCGATAATATCAACAAATTTATTACAATTTTCCTCTCTCCTTCACTCCCATCTCCCTTCACACACACCCAATCTCACCCTCACTCTACCCACAACATATACAATTTTTCCCGTTTTTACTAATTCATCAGAAAGTCACCCAAAATTTTCACTTGTCTCGTCCATCCACTTAAATTTGTTTTGCAATCATAACCCTCATCAACAACAACTAACACACATTTTTATTCACATTCCCTCAAAACCCTTTAACCAACTTTATAAGATGACAAACCATTATCTAAGAACACTAATTTCAATCCAATAAGATCACTCATCTCAAAACCACTAAGATCACCAGAAACTAAGATCATCAACTAACACCCATTTTATACACATTCCCTCAAAACATTTTAACCAAAATTACCAAAACTAAGGTCACTCATCTCAAAACCATTAAGATCACCAAAAAATTAAGATCATTAACACCAACTGACATCCAGTTTATACACTTTAACCAAGATCACCGAAACTAAGATCACCCATCTCGAAATCACTAAGATCACCAAAAAATAAGTTCAACACCAACTAACACTCATTTTTTATATACATTCCCTAAAAACCCTTTACCCAAGATCACCAAAACTAAGATCACTCATCTCAAAACCACTAAGATCACCAAAACTAAGATCATTGAACCCCCCCCCCCCCCAAAAAAAAAAAAAAAACTCATACATCATTGAATAATACCAAAATTCCATTGATTACGTACTATCAACACACCATTAAATACTCTCAAAACAACATTGAATGCTACCAAAAACGCTATTGAATACTCCCAGAACACCAGTGAATACCCCCAAAAACACCATCGAACACTCCCAAATCACCATTAATACTACCAAAACACCACTGAATACTACCAATAACACCAACAAATACTCCCAAAAACACAACTGAATACTCCCAAATAACATTGATCATTTCTATCTCAACCCCAAATTACATTCTCAATCACACACACTTCATTAACTTAAATTACATCTCATCGACCAAACTACACACACTCTTAATAAAAGTTTACTCACCCATTTTCCAGACTTTTTAGCATAAACACCAAAATCTAAGACATGAACACAAATAAGTCATAACACGAATACTATACCATACTATACCTACAACTAAGACATGACACATAACCCCAACTAAGACATCTTCAAAATCTAAGACATGAAAATAAAATAAGCCATAACATGAGCACTATAACATGACCACCAACTAATACAACATGATCACAAAAAATTTAAGCCATGAGACATAACCAAAATCTAAGACATATCGAAAAATCTAAGACATATACACAAAATAAGATATATCCACAAAATACCATGTCACGATCCCCACCAACTAAGACATATCATGAACACACCCAACTAAGACATAACATAATCACATTTTTTTAAACATTCCCTCAAATCATTATAACCAAGAAAACTACCAAATTCTATGATCACCCATCTCAAAACCACTAAGACCACAGAACACACATTTTTATACACATCTTTCAGAACAAAAAAGACGCAACCCCCATATCCCCCACTAAGATCGCCAACTTTATAAGACAACAAACCATTATCTAAGATCATTTGAACACCACTAAAACACTCTGATACATCATTGAATACTACCAAAAACCCCATTGAATGCTATCAAAATACCATTGATTACTACCAAAACACCATTGAATACTAGCAAAACCTTACCAAGACCACTAAATCTTGTACACTTTTTTACACATTTACACAATTCTTCTCTCAAACTGAATATTTGCATCACATTTCTCATTTACGATACACACCACATTTCTCACCCACATCACTCCTAAATCATCATTCCTATACTCATCTATATATTAGCACCTAGGAATATTTTAACTCGACAACCCAAAATGACATTAGGACTTAGAGTGTACTTGGAGTTTACCTGGAGAGAGTTCCGGGGGTCAACGCCCCCGCGGCCCGGTCTGTGACCAGTCCTCATGGTGGATCAGAGCCTGATCAACCAGGCTGTTATTGCTGGCCGCACACACTCCGATGTACGAACCATAGCCCAGCTGGTCAGGTACTGACTTTAGGTGCCTGTCCAGTGCCTGCTTGAAGACAGCCAGGGATCTATTGGTAATCCCCCTTATGTACGCTGGGAGGCAGTTGAACAGTCTTGGGCCCCTGACACTTTTTGTGATGTCTCTCAACGTGCTAGGGCACCCCTGCTTTTCATTGGGGGGATGTTGCATCGTCTGCCGAGTCTTTTGCTTTCTTAGGGAGTGACTCTCATGTGCAAGTTTTCTACTAATCCCTTTAGGATTTTCCAAGTGTATATAATAATGTTTCTCTCTCGCCTGCGTTCTAGGGAGTACAGGTTTAGGAACTTCAAGCGTTCCCAGAAACTGAGGTGGTTTATCACAGTTATGTGTGATGTGAAGGTTCTCTGCACATTTTCTAGTTCACCAATTTCTCCTGCCTTGAAAGGTGCAGTTAGTGTGCTGCAATATTCCAGCCTAGATAGAACAAGCGATCTGTAAAGTGTCAACATGGGCTTGGCATCCCTGGTTTTGAAGGTTCTCATTATCCATCCTGTCGTTTTTCGAGCAAATGCAATTGCTACAGTGTTATGGTCCTTGAAGGTGAGATTCTCTGACATGATCACTCCCAGGTCTTAGACATTAGTTTTTCGCTCTATTGTGTGGTTGGAATTTGTTTCATACTCCGATGAAATTTTAATTTCCTCACGTTTTACATATCGGAGTAATTGAAATTTCTCATCATTGAACTTCATATTGTTTTCTGAAGCCTATTTAAAGATGGGGTTGATGTCTGCTTGGAGTCTTGCAGTGTCTTCAACGGTGGACACTGTCATGCAGATTTGGGTGTCATCTGCAAAGGAAGACACGGTACTGTGGCTTATATCCCTGTGCTATTACACCATGTCACACTTGTCAAAGGCTTTTGGAAAGTCTGTGTATATAACATCTGCATTCTGTTTGTCTTCTAGACATCCAGGACCTTGTCGTAGTGGTCCAGTAGTTGGGGCAGACAGGAACGACCTGCTCTAAACTCATGCTGCCCTGGGTTGTGTAATTGATGGGTATCTAGAGGAGTGGCGATCTTGCTTCTTAGAACCCTTTCAAAGATTTTTATGATATGGGACGTTAGCGCTATTGGTCTGTAGTTCTTTGCTATTGCTTTACTGCCCCCTTTGTGGAGTGGGGCTATGTCTGTTGTTTTTAGTAACTGCGGGACGACCCCAGTGTCCATGCTCCCTCTCCGTGTTCTTGATGAACACGGAGTTCCATGAGTCTGGGCCTAGGCAGAGTGCATGGGCATGTCATTTATCGCCTCTTCGAAGTCATTTGGCGTCAGAATAATGTCAGAAAGGTTTGCGTCTATCAAGTTCTGTGGCACTCTCATAAATTTTTTATTTAGGTCTTTGACTTTCAGTCTGGTTAGCGGCTCGCTAAAAACTGAGTCATACTGGGACTTAAGTAACTCACTCATTTCCTTTCTGTCATCTGTGTAGGACCCATCCCGTTTAAGTATGGGCCCAATACTGGATGTTGTTCTCGACTTTGATTTGACATAAGAAAAGACATACTTTAGGTTTCTTTCAATATCATTTATGGCTTTTAGTTCTTCCCGCGTTTCTTGATTCCTGTAAAATTCCTTTAGTTTTAGTTCGATGTTTGCTATTTCTCTGACCAGTGTTTCCCTACGTATTTCAGATATATTGGCCTCTTGTAGCCGCTCTGTTATTCTTTGCCTTCGCCTGTATAGGGAGCGCCTTTCTCTTTCTAGTCTACATCTTCTCCTCCTTTTCCTTAAGGGAATTTGTCTTGCGCAAACCTCAAGTGCCACAGAGTTAATTTTTTCAAGACATAGGCTAGGATCTGAGATGCTTAGGCTATCTTCCCAGTTTATATCATTTAGGACTTGGTTTACTTGGTCCCACCTTATGTTTTTGTTATTGAAGTTGAATTTAGTGAAGGCTCCATCGCGACTGATCACATTTTGTCGGTCTGGGGCCCCCGCATACATGTCTGGACCTCTATTATATTGTAATCTGAGTATATCGTTTTTTATTTGATGACATTTCGTATCAGATCATCATTGTTAGTGAAGATGAGGTTCATCGTATTCTCCAGTCTTGTAGGCTCTATTATTTGCTGGTTTAAGGTGAATTTGGTACAGAGATTTAAAAGCCCGTGTGTGTGCGAGTTTTCATCTGAGCTGCCTCCTGGTGTTATCTCTGCTACCACATTATTTGCAATATTCCTCCATTTTAGGTGCCTTTGGTTGAAGTCCCCCAGGAGCAAGATGGGGGCAGGAGCTGGAAGGTTTTCCAGACAGTGGTCAATTTTCAAAAGCTGTTCCTGGAATTGTTGGGACATTGCATCCGGAGGCTTGTATACAACCATGATGACCAGGTTTTGATTCTCGATCTTTACTGCTAAAACGTCAACTACATCATTTGAGGCATTTAGTAGTTCTGAGCATATAAGTGACTGTGATAAACAGGCCAACTCCCCTCCCTCTTTTGCCTGTTCACTTTGTCACATCTGTATAGGTTGTAGCCCGGGATCTATATTTCATTGTCCAAGTGATCCTTTATGTGGGTCTCTGTGAAAGCCGCAAACATTGCATTTGACTCTGTAAGCAGTCCACGGATGTAAGGTATTTTGTTGTTTTTTCCTGGCACTAATATCTGTTGTTCTGCAGTGGAGGCCATTGACTGTGGTTCCACTCCAGAAATGATTGCAGTTGGTGTACGATTTCTGTCATTTCCTGTCAGCTTTTTTTCCTTCCTAGCGCTAAAAAAAACCTCTCTCTCTGGAGTGGCATTGGCTACCCAGGTTTTCCCATGGTCTGGATGTTCTGTGTCGTCTTGTACCCTTTAGGTGGTGTACCTGGCAATATAGGTTATAGCACTGTCTTTCCTGAACTGATGAGTGACACATTTCAGGGTGGAAAAGCTTACATAAAGGGAGGTTGCATTTTCCTGTTGTCATATGGGCACGGCATTTTCTGGGGTGGTCAAAGTTGCATGTCCCATCTTTTTTCCCAGAAATTCCATGCCTGCAGATACCAAATGCATAATATTTGCATAAGCCTGGTTTGTGTTTGCCTTGTTTTTTTGTGACTGTGTTCCCTAATGTATTCCCTATTGGTGCGTGTTTTCCTGTCTCATTTCTATCTTCAGCACTATAGCTAACATCCCCTTTTGTTCCATCTCCAACACTAGCACCTTCAGGAGCACTGTCCACCAGGATAACACTAGCACCCTCAGGAGCACTGTCCTTTAGGACAACACTAGCATCCTCAGGAGCACTGTCCTCCAGGACAACACTAGCACCCTCAGGAGAACTATCCTCCAGGACAACACTAGCACCCTCAGGAGCACTGTTTTCTAGGACAACACTAGCTCCCTCAGGAGCACTGTCCTCCAGTACAACATCAGCACCCTCAGGAGAACTATCCTCCAGGACAACACTAGCACCCTCAGGAGCGCTCTCGTTCAAGACAGACCCTTCCAAACCACCCATCTTATTTTCCCAGCTGTCATACCATGTTGACATGTCTTTTAAGAAGGATCTTTTAGTGGTGTTCTTGTCTTTTAATATAGATGCAATTTCCTCATTCAGGTGTATCTCGTTTGGGCAAACCCAAAAACATCTCTCTGAGTTTATGTCAAGTGTGGTCACTGGTTGAAAATCCCTGCATATACCATGGGACCATTGACCACAGAGATTGCAAGCAATCCAGGCCTGTTTTCGTCCCTTATCATTTCTACAGACTACACAGATCTTCATGGTGGTGGTCGTCTTACAACACTTGACAACTCTCCTAGCTAGCTAGTCTATAATTTCTCGAGGTATTTAGTTGTTTTTAACAGTTCTTCTGATTTGGCTTATTTCCAACGAATCCGTTTGAATCATGTCCTTTGTTCACTTATTTCTTGGACGAATCCGGGCGAATCCGGTTTGTGCTCACTGTATATTTTAACTAATAACCACCTTAAGGTAGATCTGTCTATTTGTATTGTATCTATTTGTTGTAGTTGCTGTTTGGGTGTTTAATAAGGGCGTGTAAAACCCCGTCAGCTTATGAATCCAGTCAGAGGATACCTTGTTTTCAACGAATCCGTTTGAATCCGGTCGTTGGTTCACTTGTTCTTGACAATCCGGGCGAATCCGGATTAGTGGATCACTTATTTGGGCGTATCTAGTCGGTGATTTTTTACTAGCACATGAAAAGGACTACTGGAAGAATATTTAAGAGTATTATGTGTTCAGTTTGATACAAAAAGTATAACTTGCGTGTTGGAGCAGCCATGGCTTCTGAAGATGAAGATTACTGTATGAATATTTGATTTTCGTTGTGTATATTGCGACCGCTGCTAACTACAGGTTTAGTGTATTACCACAAACTGTATACGTCACTCCATCACAATAAGTACCGATTTGTTACTAGTTAATAGCTACAGCAACACTGTAAGGTTTCTGAATGATGATGTATGTGTAATATCCACTATTGTAATGTAACCTCTTATGTCACATGACCTTTAGTCAGTAGTTAGAAGAAGCTTAGTGCTGCTTATTAAAATCTAGTTATCCTACCTCCTGCTATTAGCAAACTGTGAGGCCTAACGCACCCGACCCCATATCAGTTGGTGCCTGGGGGGCTTGTGGGTGGGTGGCATTCTGTCGTGACTCGTATTCTAAGAGAGGTGCTGGAGGGTGCCACTCATGGTACAATACTCGTGAGAAAACCTCCACTCAGAGAGAGCCTGCTACCACAAGCAGAGAGGAACAGGTACCACAAGCAGAGAGAGGCAGGTACCACAAGCAGAGAGAGGCAGGTACCACAAGCAGAGAGAAGCAGGTACCACAAGCAGATAGAGGCAGGTACCACAAGCAGAGAGAGGCAGGTAAAACAAGCAAAGAGAGGCAGGTACAACAAGCAGAGAGAGGCAGGTACAACAAGCAGAGAGAGGCAGGTAAAACAAGCAGAGAGAGGCAGGTACCACAAGCAGAGAGAGGCAGGTACCACAAGCAGAGAAAGGAAAGTACCACAAGCAGAGAGAGGCAGGTACCACAAGCAGAGAGAGAGCAGGTACCACAAGCAGAGAGAGGCAGGTACCACAAGCAGAGAGAGGCAGGTACCACAAGCAGAGAGAGGCAGGTACCACAAGCAGAAAGAGGCAGGTACCACAAGCAGAGAGAGGCAGGTACCACAAGCAGAGAGAGGAAAGTACCACATGCAGAGAGAGGCAGGTATTACAAGCAGAGAGAAGAGGTACCACAAGCAGAGAGAGACAGGTACCACAAGCAGAGATAGGAAGGTACCACAAGCAGAGAGAGGCAAGTACCACAAGCAGAGAGAGGCAGGTACCACAAGCAGAGAAAGGCAGGTACCACAAGCAGAGAGAGGCAGGTACCACAAGCAGAGAAAGGCAGGTACCACAAGCAGAGAGAGGCAGGTACCACAAGCAGAGAGAGGCAGGTAAAACAAGCAGAGAGAGGCAGGTACCACAAGCAGAGAGAGGAAGGTACCACAAGCAGAGAGAGACAGGTACCACAAGCAGAGAGAGGAAGGTACCACAAGCAGAGAGAGGCAAGTACCACAAGCAGAGAGAGGCAGGTACCACAAGCAGAGAGAGACAGGTACCACAAGCAGAGAGAAGAAGGTACCACAAGCAGAGAAAGGCAGGTAACACAAGCAGAGAGAGACAGGTACCACAAGCAGAGAGAGACAGGTACCACAAGCAGAGAGAGGCAGGTAACACAAGCAGAGAGAGGCAGGTACCACAAGCAGAGAGAAGCAGGTACCACAAGCAGAGAGAGGCAGGTACCACAAGCAAAGAGGCAAGACCACAAGCAGGGAGAGGCAGGTACCACAAGCAGAGAGAGGCAGGACAAGCAGAGAGGGAGACACAAGCAGAGAGAGGCAGGTACCACAAGCAGAGAGAGGCAGGTACCACAAGCAGAAGAGGAAACAAGCAGAGAGGCGACCACAAGCAGAGAGGCAAGTCCACAAGCAGAGAGAGGCAGGTACCACAAAGCAGAGAGAGGCAGGTACCACAAGCAGAGAGAGCAGGTACACAAGCAAGAGGGCAGACCACAAGCGAGAGTACCACAAAGGGCGGACCAAGAGAGGCAGGTACCACAAGAGGCAGACCAAAGAGAGAGGCAGGTACCACAAGCAGAGAGAGGCAGGACCACAAGCAGAGAGGAAGGTACCACAGAGAGGACAGACCACGAAGAGAGGCAGGTACCACAAACAAAGAGACAGGTACCACAAGCAGGAAGGCAGGTACCACAAGCAGAGAGAGGAAGTACCACAAGCAGAGAGGGCAGGTACCACAAGCAGAGAGGCAGGTACCACAAGCAGAGAGGCAGGTACCACAAGCAGAGAGAGGACAGGTACCACAAGCAGAGAGAGAAGGTACCACAAGCAGAGAGACAGGTACCACAAGCAGGAGAGGAGGTACCACAAGCAGAGAGAGGCAGGTACCACAAGCAGAGAGAGGCAGGTACCACAAGCAGAGAGAGCAGGTACCACAAGCAGAGAGAGAGCAGGTAACACAAGCAGAGAGACAGGTACCAAGCAGAGAGGACAGGTACCACAAGCAGAGAGAGCAGGTACCACAAGCAGAGAGAGGCAGGTACCACAAGCAGAGAGAGGCAAGTACCACAAGCAGAGAGAGGCAGGTACCACAAGCAGAGAGAGGCAGGTACCACAACAGAGAGAGGACAGGTACCACAAGCAGAGAGAGGCAAGGTAACACAAGCAGAGAGAGCAGGTACCACAAGCAGAGAGAAGCAGGTACCACAAGCAGAGAGAGGCAGGTACCACAAGCAGAGAAGGCAAGTACCACAAGCAAGAGAGGCAGGTACCACAAGCAGAGAGGCAGGTACCACAAGCAGAGAGGAGAGGTACCAAAGAGCAGAGAGGCAAGTACCACAAGCAGAGAGAGCAGGTACCACAAGCAGAGAGAGGAAGGTACCACAAGCAGAGAGAGGCAGGTACCACAAGCAGAGAGGCAGGTACCACAAGCAGAGAGAGGCAGGTACCACAAGCAGAAGAGGCAGGTACCACAAGCAGAGAGGCAGGTACCACAAGCAGAGAGGAAAGTACCACAAGCAGAGAGGCAGGTACCACAAGCAGAGGAGGAAGGTACCACAAGCAGAGGAGACAGGTACCACAAGCAGAGAGGAAGGAATACCACAAGCAGAGAGAGGCAAGTACCACAAGCAGAGAGAGCAGGTACCACAAGCAGAGAAAGGCAGGTACCACAAGCAGAGAGAAGAAGGTACCACAAGCAGAGAAAGGCAGGTAACACAAGCAGAGAGAGGCAGGTACCACAAGCAGAGAGAGACAGGTACCACAAGCAGAGAGAGGCAGGTACCACAAGCAGAGAGAGGAAGGTACCACAAGCAGAGAGAGACAGGTACCACAAGCAGAGAGAGGAAGGTACCACAAGCAGAGAGAGGCAAGTACCACAAGCAGAGAGAGGCAGGTACCACAAGCAGAGAGAGACAGGTACCACAAGCAGAGAGAGACAGGTACCACAAGCAGAGAGAGGCAAGTACCACAAGCAGAGAGAGGCAGGTACCACAAGCAAAGAGAGACAGGTACCACAAGCAGAGAGAGGCAGGTACCACAAGCAGAGAGAGGCAGGTACCAGGTTATTACTCTAGTAGCCAGGTTGCTCCTCTAGTAACCAGGTTGCTCCTCTAGTAACATGCACTCCTTAGTTTGTTTTAGTAATATTTATTACGTAAGAAATCTAGTTTTTGATTGACTGGATAAATTACGCAGATATCTGATGATGGTGAATAACTCATCTGTCTTATATTAAAACTCATTATGGTAAACAAACATTTAATAATTACCTTAAAGTCAATATTTGGGTTAGTTGCCTCCCGAAACCACTTAGTTCCATTTCGATCGTCTAATACACACGCAGGCAGGGAACTTTCCTGAAATTTATTATCAT